>CAUYQU010009566.1:0-41979 GCA_963574635.1 Cheracebus regulus | reverse complement strand
ACCCACCCCCCCGTGTCTCCACCCCCCCGTTTTTTTTTGACACCTGGTACCATGTGCTTTTCAACTTTTTTTTTTTTTTTTTTTTTTTTTTTTTTTGCCTGTGGTGTCCCCACTGAAAATTTCTTCTCTGTTCTACCTTTTCCCCAGATGTCCCCAGTGATTTGTCCCCATACCTGCTTCAGGACTTTGCCCAGGTGCCATCTCTGACTACCCTGTTAAACATGGGCCCAGAACTCCCTCCCACGTCTCCCTCATTTTTCTTCATAGTCTTTTTAACAATGTGTGTTGCCTTTTTATCAATTTTATCTCACACACACACACACGTATACACACACCAGAATGTGAATATCACCAGGCCTAGCTCACAGATGCCTTCCCAACACCTAGAATGGTGACTGGCACATAGTAGGTGCTCAAAAAATATTCTGAAGGAACTTGCTGTGATTCTCCAGTGTGGTGCTCTTCTTTGAACAGCTCCATCGTTATTGCTTTTGCATGTCATTTTGCAGGGGTGTCTATGTGTGTTCACTATGAGAATCTGAGGTGGGTCCTCTCAGACCCTCAGTATACTCATGTGAAAGTCTTTTAACCTGAGGTGTGACTCGTGTACCTAGAAAGCAGCATTTTCCTCCTCTTACTTGTAAAAGAAGGATCTTGAACACCAAAGAGCTCCTGGTATACCACATCAGAGAACCCAGTCTACCCCTTTCCCACCTCAAATCACCCCTAGACTCAGGGATAAACATTGCCAGTGATGAGACGTGAAAGACATCGCCTAAGGTTTTCTGAAAGATTATCTTTTTTTTTTTCCCTGGGTTCAAGCGATTCTCCTGCCTCAGCCTCCCAAGTAGCTGGGACTACAGGCACGCGCCACCATGCCCAGCTAATTTTTGTATTTTTAGTAGAGACAGGGTTTCACCATGTTGGCCAGGATGCTCTCGATCTCTTGACCTCGTGATCTACCCGCCTCGGCTACCCAAAGTGCTGGGATTACAGGCACGAGCCACTGCGCCTGGCCGATGCTCCTCTTAATCAAGGAGAACAACATAGGAACAATCTTTTTTTCCTCCCTGCTTTGACATAGTCATGCGAGGAGTTAATGCCAGGACCTATGGCAGCCGTCTTATACCCGTGAGGAAAAAAGTCAATAGAATCACAGAGAACACAAACCAGACCCCTGCCAAGACTGAAAGGCTCATAATTCCTCCCTGAAATGCTCAGCCATCAAGTCAGCCTCAGGGTACGTTAGCTTCCCTCCAGTGACCTGGTTCACTCCACACCCCTGCTCTTCAGGGAGTTCATGTGCTCCCTAACCCCCAGGCCCCTACGTCTCTAGAACCTGCCTCGCAGGGGAGAAGCCCAGCCTGTCTGCTCAGGGACAGAACCCCGCAGATGACTTTTTAGGATGGGTCACCTGCATCACCACCCAGCAGTGCCCTGTACGGTCTTCATCCTCAAGCATGGATGGAGCTCCACTCCTGGGCCACACCAATCCACCCCGAATGACAGGCCCATGACACACCAACACATGGCACAATAGGAGGACTCTGCAGACTTCTGCCTGCCCCAGCTGGTCTGTTTCTAGTTTTTGGCTATTATGAATCAAGCTGCTATGAACCTTCGTATTCAGCTCTTTTTGTACAGACTTCCTCTTGGGCAAATATCTAGGAGTGGAAGTGCCAGGCCATGCGGTGGGCATATGTTTACTTTTTAAAAGAAACCACCAGGATCTTTTCTGACGAAGACATACCTTTTCCCACTCCCGCAGCTGTGTGTGTGAGCCTGGCTGCTCTCAGCCCTCGCCAACAACGGTGTCCTCAGCCTTCTTCCTTCCACCTGCTCTGCCTGGGTGAAGTGATAGCTCATTGTGATTTTAGTTTCTCCTCAGAGCCAGAAAGGGTGAGAACTTTTTCACGTGCTCACTGGCCATTTGTAAGTGTGTTTGCATCTCCTCTCCCACCCCTGTATGGTTTTTAATTGCTGAGTTGTCAGTGTATATTCTGGATATAGATTGTGTATTCTGGATTTCGATTATTTGGCAGAGATAACGTTTTATAAATTTTTCTCCCAGTCAGTGGCTTGCCTATCCATTTTCATAATGGTATCTTTTGAAGAAAAGTAATGTTTAGCTTGGCATTGTCACACATGCCTGTAATCCCAGCTACTCGAGAGGCTGAGGCAAGAGAATCCCTTGAACCCCAGAGGCAGAGGTTGCAGTGAGCTGTGATCACGCCACTGCACTCCAACCTGGGTGATAGAGTGAGCCTCTGTTCCAAAAAAAAAGTAATATTGATGAAGTATAATTTATCAGTTTATAAAATTTGGTGGTTATGGATTTCTGTCTCATGAGAAACATATCTTAGCTCTAAATCATGAAAATATTCTCCTGTGTTTTCTGCCTTATAGATTTAGCTTTTATATAGGCCTGTGGGCCACTTAAAATTATTTAACTGGGCAGGGCGTGGTGGCTCATACCTGTAATCCCAACACTTTGGGAGGCTGAGGTGGGCAGATCACGAGGTCAAGAGATGGAAACCATCCTGGCCAACGTGGTGAAACCTCATCTTTACTAAAAACACAAAAATTAGCTGGGTGTGGTGGCTCGTGCCTGTAGTCCCAGCTACTCAGGAGACTGAGGCAGGAGAATGACTTGAACCCGGGAGGCAGAGATTACAGTGACCCGAGATTGTGCCACTGCACTCCAGCCTGGGCAACAGAGTAAGATGCCATCAAATAATAATAATAATAACTAACTCGTTCAAATATACCAATTAAAAGAGGTTGGCAGAGGAAAATTTGTTTTTTGGGAAAAAAAAAAAAACATGGCCAAGAATATAATTTCTACAAGAAACTTCAAATTCAATGAAATAGGCAGGTTGAAAGTAGAATAGGCCAGGTGTGGTGGCTCACACCTGCAACCCAGCACTTTTGGAGGCTGAAGCAGGCAAATCACTTGAGGTCAGGAGTTTGAGACCAGCCTGGCCAACACAGGATGAAACTCTATCTCCACTAAAAATACAAAAATTTGCCAGGTGTGGCAGCACACACCAGAAATCCCAGCTACTCAGGAGGCTGAGGCAGGAGAATCGCTTGAATTGGGAGGCGGAGGTTGCAGTGAGCCAAGATCATGCCACTACATGACAGAGTGAGATTCTGTCTCAAAAAAAAAAAAAAAAGTAAAAGGATACCACTGGATGTGGCGGCTCATACCTGTAATCCCAGCTACTCAGGAGGCTAAGGCAAGAGCATCAATTAAGCCCAGGAGTTGGAATCTAAACTGGCCAACATAAGTGAGGCCTTGTCTCAAAAGAAAGAAAAGAAAGAGGGAGAGAAAGAAAAAAGAAAAAGAAAGAAAGAAAGAGAAAGAAAAAGAAAGAAAGAAAGAGAGAAAAAGCCTGGAAAAGATATACCATGCCAAAAAATCCAAAACAAGAGTGCCTATATTAATATCAAATAAAGTAGACTTCAAAGCAAAGAAAATTGCAAAGAGAGACATTACATAATGACAAGAGGGGTCAACATATCAAAAGGACATAGCATTCCTAAATGTGTATGCACCAAACAAAAGAGCTTCAAAATACGTAAAAGAAAAACTGATAGAACTGAGATAAGAAATAAACAAATCTTCCTGAGGAATGGTCAAGTAAGAAAATTTTAAAAAATTTTTAATAAACAACAAAAAAAGAAATAAACAAATCTATACAGTCAGAATTTCAACAACCCTCTCTAGCAACTGATAGAACTACTAAACAAACAAAAATCACCAAAGACATAGAAGACCTGAAAAAGACCACCAGCTATCAGGATCCGACAGACATTTGCAGAAGAGTCTACCATCAACAACAGAATACATAAGCACAATAACCAAAATGTGATAGCAACCCAAGTGGCCATCAACAGATGAATGGATAAAGAAAATGTGTTGTATACATACAATGAAATATCATTCAGCTATACAAACGAATGAATTTCTAATACACACTACAACATGGGTGACCCTTGAAAACATTGTTCTGAATGAAATAAGCCAGACAAAAAAGCACAAAAGAACAAATATTGCATAATTCCACTTATGTAAAATATCTAGAATAGGCAAATTCAGAGAGAAAGAAAGTAGATTACAGGTGACCAGAGGCTGAGGGCAGGGAAGCATGAAGAATTATTGCTTAATGGACACAGAGTTTCTTTTCAGGGTGTTGAAAAAGTTTTGGAAACAGGTGGTTTTTAAAAAGGACTCCTGGACAGAGCCAATCTGCAAGGGCTGGTAAAGACGTTTTCCTCGCTCGCTCTCAGTCCTCGTTGTCCCCCATCTCTTGTTTTGTTTGTTGTTGGTTTTAGTTCCTATCGTTCAAAGAAATATTCAGGCTCAGGCGTTGAGAGGGAGCCTGGCTCTCACAAGCTGGCCTTCAGGGTGGTAAGAGTGAAAAGACTTGCTGAGAGCAATTAGCAGGTGTGCGTTGATCTGTGCCAGGCATGACCTGGGCCCCTGGGCCCCTTGCTGTTCCGAAGGCCCGGGCTCCACCAATGCTCTCCACAGCAGCCAGCCCCACAACCCAGAGCTCGTCCTACATCAACTGTCTCAGCCTGGCCAACATGCTGGTGAAGAGAGCAAGTGCCCAGCTCCCAGGGTAGGTAGGGAGAGGGCACCACCGGGCCTGTCTGTAAAGGTGGCTCCTCAGGCCTCCAGAGGAGACCCCCACGGGCCCTGGACACCTGTCCCTGAGCCTCCTGGGCTGTTGCTGCAGAGAGAGGAAGGGGTGGGCACACCCCTGGGGTAGCTGGCACACCCAGGCTTGGAGAACCCCCTCCCATGTCCTGTGTGCCTCACACCCACACTGTCCACAACTGTGACCAGGAGCTACAGGCGACTGCTGGACATTTGAAACGTGGCAGGTCCAAATGAAAATGTGCTGTGAGGGCAAAGTACACACTGGATTTTGAATGCTTTGTAAGAAAAAAAGGATGTAAAATGTCTGGTTAATAACTGTTACATGGCTAGTCACAATGGCTCACACCTGTAATCCCAGGACTTTGAGAGGCTGAGGTGAGAGGAACACTTGAGACCAGGGGTTTGAGACCAGCCTGGTCAACAAAGGGAGAGCCCATTTCTACAACAGCAACAAAAACGTTAGCCAGGCGTGGTGGCACGTGTCTGTGGTCCCAGCTACTCTGGAGGCTGAGGCAGGAAGACGATCACTTGAGCCCAGGAGGCGGAGGCCGCAGTGAGGTGAGACCACACCACTACACTCCAGCCTGGGTGACAGAGACTCCATCTCTGAAATAAATAAAAATAATAATTGGCCAGGCACGGTGGCTCAGGCCTGTAATCCAGCACTTTGGGAGGCTGAGGCAGGCAGAATACGAGGTCAAGAGATCAAGACCACCCTGGCCCAACATGGTGAAATCTGTCTCTACTGAAAATACAGAAATCAGCTGGGCATGGTGGTGTGCACCTGTAGACCCAGCTACTCAGGAGGCTGAGGCAGGAGAATCACTTGAACCTGGGAGGCGGAGGTTGCCGTGAGTCAGAATTATGCCACTTCACTCCAGCCTGGCAACACAGCAAGACTCCATATCAAAAAAAAAAAAAAAAAAAAAAAGGCCAGGCACAGAGGCTCATGTCTGTAATCCCAGCACTTTGGAAGGCCAACTTGGGTGTATCACCTGAGGTCAGGAGTTCAAAACCAGACTGGCCAACATGGTGAATCACTTGAGCCCGGAAGGTGGAGGTTGCAGTGAGTCGAGATCTTGCCATTGTACTCCAGCCTGAGTGACAGAGTGAGACTCCATCTCAAAACTAAATCATTAAATAAATAAATATTATATTGAGTACATATTAGAGTAATGATATTTGGAGTATATTTGGTTAAAATCTGTAAGATGAATTGCACCTGCTTCTTTCTACTTTTTAGGTATGGCCCTAGGAAAGCTGAGTATGCATATGGGCTCCACAAGCTGCTGGACTCTGTGGCCCCCTGGGCACTCTGAGGTCACACTAGGAGCCCCCAGACAGGGCCCTCTGCTCCTGGCTGCGGGCAGAGTGGCACCCCATTCCCCACCTGGAGGGCTGCATCTCCAGTATAGCCTGCCAGCCTGCAGTGCCATCACCCCAGCTTATGGTGATGAGGCTGAGGTTTCTAAAATGTCTGTCAAGGGGCAGCAGAACCTGGCTCAGACCCAGCTGCTGGGCCACAAACCTCCCCCCTGGCCCTGCCAGCCCCGCTGGGGCGTCTCACCTGCACCTGACCTGCTCCTGGGAGCAGGTATCTACACCTCCTTCCTGCATAAAATTAATCCATTTTTGGCTAGGCATGGTGGCTTACAAGAGTGAAACTCCGTCTCAAAAAAAAAAAAGAAAAGGAAAGAAAAAATTCATCCATTTTAACTATAAATCAATTATTTCTAGCTAATGTATGCAGTTGAGCAATGCTCACCACAATCTGGTTTTCAGGCACTTCTGTCGCCCCGACCCCATCCTGACACCCACTTTCCGTCTCTGTGGACGTCCTCTCAGCACTTGATGCCAATGGAATCGGATCATACGTAGCCTTTTGCATTTGGCTTCTCTCACTTAGCATGACCTTTAAAAGGGTGTCCATACTGTGGCATATTTTTTTATTGCAAATGATTTATTCCTCTCAGAGAAGGCAGTTGCACTTGTTCCTGAACTTGTAAGGGGGATGTTTTAATTTGGGGGGCAGGATGCCCCTCCTCCTGAAGCCCATTCTGAGTGCGCCCTCCCCAGCCCTGGTCAGCGCACCTCTCCATGGGCAGGTCAGCCTTGCAACTCTCCCTCATGCACATGGAGATCGTCACACTTACTGTCAGATCTGATTCTGGAGAGAAAAGAAAATGCCAGTTTCGTGTCACTATTTTCAAGGGAAATACTATGAGACTCTTCAAAATAGCTGCTCCCCAGCCCAGTCCCATGTCCTGCACCGATGTCTCCAGGTGTGGCCCTGGGCATCTGTGTGTTTAAAATTCCCGTAGTGGACAGAGTTGACAATGGAAACTTTGTTTTCTGCTTAACTCTTACGTTTCCTTTTATTTTTTCAATTGAGAACTAATGTTTGAGATAGAAATTATGACATTCCTGGCCGGGTGCGGTGGCTCATGCCTATAATCCCAGCACTTTGGGAGGCCAAGGCGAGTGGCTCACGAGGTCAGGAGTTCAAGACCAGCCTGGCCAACATGGCGAAACCCCGTCTCCACTAAAACTACAAAAATTAGTTGGGCGTGGTGGCAGGCACCTGCACTCAAGAGGTTGAGGCAGAGAATTGCTTGAACCTGGGAGGCAGAGGTTGCAGTGAGCCGAGATCACTGCACTGCACTCTAGCCTGGGTGACAAAGCAAGACTCTGTCTCAAAAAAAAACGAAATTATGACATTCCCAAGTTCTACTTCAATGCTTTTTTCCTTTTTATGTGACACATGTGGCTTATTTAATAATTCTTTAGCAACAGTACATTTCAGTCTCACAATTGCCCTAATGGATTAACATTTGTTTTGATTACTCAAATAGTTGTGCTTGGATGATCAATTGGCCTGTTAGCAACATGGCTTCTTTCTTAGCAATATGCACACTGACAATAGGCCTCTTACACATGGCTGTGTGCTCACTGTGTGGATGGGATGGAATCCAAAGGTCCCGTCCTCAGGACCTGAGCAGCACATGTGGTTTCCCAGTAATCTCTGTGACGCAAAACCTGAGAGAGCAAAAGGTCCAAAACATTCAATGTCATGAGTGGACACTTTTCCAATTCCAGTTTGCACTTTTTTGGTCAAGGAGTGTGTTTGTGCATGCGTAGAGAGGAGAATCTGTGACACACACACATATGCTATTTTTGCACTGACACCCAGGGTATTAAATACACATTAAAAATAGAAAAGCTGACGTTGGAGCTCATCTTTCTGCCTCTTATGCTGCCCCTAGGATGCCCCCAGGATGCAGAGGTGGAAACCAACACTTTCCTGCTGTGGGAACAACCACAGTGTTGCCTGTGTCCCACCTCCTTTCCTAAAGTCAGCCTGGGCATGCCCACAGGGGCAGGCACCCCGACGAAGGGGGAGACTCGTGGTGCAAAACACAGGAGACAGCTGTTTCATTTGGTGGACATTCTCCATACACGATCACTGCACCTGCAAACCACAGCTCACTATGGCACAGTGACCTGCACATCTGATCTCATGCTTGATTTTAAAGGGGACGCTCCTAAAGTCTTAAATGTGGCAGTTGCAGGTCTTGGTAGATAAACTTTAATGAGAAAAGGAAATTCCCTTATAGATGTAGTTTGCAAAGAGGTTTTGTCTGTTTATTTTTATTTTATGCATCCACCAGATAGATCATGCTTTGAGGGCTTTTTTGTGGTGTCTTAAAAGCAATGTACTCTGGTTTTTTGTCTTGTGGGGTTTTTTTTGAGACAGAGCCTTGCTCTGTCACCCACACTGGAGTCCAGTGGCATGATCTTGGCTCACCACCACCTTCACCTCCTGGGTTCAAGCGACTCTTATGCTGCAGCCTCCCGAGTAGCTGGGATTACAAGCATGCGCCATCATACCCCACTAATTTTTGTATTTTCAGTAGAGACAGGGTTTTGCCATGTTGGCCAGGCTGGTCTCGAACTTCTGACTTCAAGCAATCTGCCCGCCTCAGCCTCCCAAAGTGCTGGGATTACAGCCACGAGCCACCGTGCCCAGCAGCAATCCACTCTGTTTATTTGTATGGTAGTTGTCCTTAAGATCCACATTTATATTTATTTACTTGTATTTGTTTCATATATTTAACAGTTGTCTATTTCTTTTTTGCCACAAAAAGAATTTTACAAATTCTCAAGCCCCTCCCACTGTCTCTCACCCCGGCATGTGCTGTGCCTCACTGGGAAGGTTTCATGTATACTTACGATGAGCAGGCTCACAGCGCTGTCTCTTAGCCTGGGTATTATATAAAGAGACACCCATTCTTCTGAGAATGAAATAAAGAGAATTTCAGTATTTTGGTTTTCATTTAATAACAAAAGAAGTTGAATATTGTTTTCATGGCTGCTAAAAATGTATATATATATATAGAGAGAGAGAGAGAGAGAGAGAATGGGTCTTGCTCAGTTGCCCAGGCTGGAGTCCAGTGGTGTGATCTCAGCTTACTGTAACCTCTGCCTCCTGGGCTCAAGTGATCCTCCTGCCTTAGCCTCCCAAGCACCTGGGACCACAGGCATGCGCCACCATGCTCGGCTAGTTTTCCAATATTTTTGTAGAAATGGGGTCTCACTATATTGCCCAGGCTGATCTTGAACTCCTGGCCCCAAGCGACCCTCCCGCCTCAGCCTCCTGAGGTGCTGCGATCACAGGCTGAGCCCTGCCAGGCCTCAAGGCACATTTCTGGCTCTGAGCTGTCTGTTGATGGCCTTTGCCATTTCCTTCTTCATTTTCCTTTTTATCCCCTATCATGTAATACTTGTTGATTATAGAAATTAGTAAAAACAAAGAAACTAGAAGGTAGAAAAACGGGGCAGGCACCTCAATTCCCAATGTAGAACCACATTACATGTTTCACCCTGTGGCCTTTCAGGTTTCTCTCAGATGTCCACCACATGGACCTGATGTGGAAATTTCCACACTGTAAATGGTGATGGTACACATTCAGACATTGAGACGACCTTGTAAATTTCCTTCAGGTATTCATTTGAAGAAATGCTCCTTGAATAAACCCCCATGCTCCAATGTTGACACGGAAAGGAGACATTCAGAGTAGAGGAACAGCTTTCATTGAAATCTTGATTTTGTTCTGAAATTAACCTTAGGAATGACATGATCCTTTCCAAATCAGCACAGACAGGGCTACCGTCCATCCTCCTCTGCTGGACATGGCTTCTGGATTTTCCCACCTTTATTTCTTTTTAAGTTTGAGAAACATAAGGATATGCTTATGATCTCTTAGATTATTTGAAACTATTTGTTGTGTTAACAGACACTGGAAAAGATCAGAAAAAAGAAATTTTCATTCCTCCAGACGATTTTATCTTATGTGATTATTTTTTACTTCTTTACTTCACTTACATCATACATAGAAAAACAATCATAGAACTCATCTGAAACACCTACTGTCAACAGTAGCAGGATCACTTAAGGCCAGGAGTTGAAGACAAGCCTGGGCAACATAGTGAGACCCAGTCGCCACAAAAAATACAAAAATTAACCAGGTGTGGTGGCTCGCCCCTGTGGTCCCAGCTACTCCTGCTGGGGGGCGCTGAGGTGGGAGAATCACCTGAGTTTGAGGCTGCACTGAGCTATGATCCCACCAGTGCGATTCTGCCCTTCTGCAAGAACCTGTCTCTATATAAAAAAAAAAAGCGAGTGTTGTTTATTTTCGTTTGCTTCTTTCCTTCTTTTTTCCCTTTTATTCCTTTTTTCTTCTCTCTCTCCCCTTGTCTCTCCCTCTCTCCCCTGCTCTCCTTCTTTCTCTATAGGACGGACCTGAGAAGGCAGACGCTCCCCTGCCGCGTGGTGGCAAAAGGGCAGGGCCAAGACATCTGGGATACTATGAAGTCTGGTTTGGGGTCTTTCAATGTGGGGCTGATTAGGACTAGGATGAGGGTCACAATATAGCAATTCAGAAGTGTCGAACACAGCAAGGGGAAGGTTCAGAGAGCCCTAGGGATACATTTGTTTCTGCTCTCTACTGAAGAGTTGATGGGCCTTTCCGGAAGTTGCTGGAATAAACGATGTCTCGGGGCTGTGCTAGGAAGGCGACCCAAAAGCTGCGGCCGCTGGCGAGGACGCTGAGCCCAGCCATAGCGCGACCTTGGAGCCCCTTGTGGTCAGAGGATACCGCCGGTGAGGGGTGGGGGCGCGATCCATGCAGTTTCAGCCCCCCGGCAGTTCGCCTGCTCCCCTTGCTGGATGATCATTTGGGGATCATTTGCAGGGCAGCACCTGCACAACAGCCTTTTAAATCAAGCACTGGGCGGGGCACAGTGGCCCACACCTATAACCCCAGAACTCTGGGACCCCGAAGCAGGTGGATCACTTGAGTCAGGAGCTTGAGACCAGCCTGATAAACGTGGTGACACTCAGTCTCTACTAAAGTACAAACATTAGCTGGGCATGGTGGTGCACGCCTGTAATCCTGGCTACTCGCGAGGCTGAAGCAAGAGGATCACTTGAACCTGGTGGGCGGAGGCTGCCGTGAGCCGAGATCGAGTCACTGAACTCCAGCCTGGATGACAGAGCGAGACTCCATCTCAAAATTATAAATAAATAGGCTGGACGTGGTGGCTCATGCCTGTAATCCCAGCACTTTGGGAGGCCGAGGCGGGTGGATCACTTGAGGTCAGGAGTTCGTGACCAGCCTGGCCAACAAAATGAAACCCTGTCTCTATAAAAATAAATAAATAAATAAATAAATAGGCTGGACGCAGTGGCTCATACCTGTAATCCCAGCACTTTGGGAGACTGAGGCGGGTGGATCACAAGGTCAAGAGATCGAGACCATCCTAGCCAACATGGTGAAACCCCGTCTCTTTAAAATAAAATAAAATAAATAAAAATAAATAAGCCAAACACTGGGCTGGGTGTGGTGGCTCATGCCTATAATCCCAGTGCTTTGGGAAGCTGAGCTTGAAGCCAGAAGTTTCAGATCAGCTTGGGCAACACAGCAAGATCCCATCTCTACAAAAAACACACACAACTCTAGCTCACTGCAGCCTCAAACTCCTGGGCTCAAGCAACCCTCTCACCTGAGCCTCCTGAGTAGTCCAGACTACAGGCATGCCACCACCCCAGCTCATCAGCGGCATCTCGGTCATCAGGTAGGTCTAAAGAGAAAGAAAGAGGCAGTGTCCTGTGAGGCCACCTCCACCTGGGCTCCAGCGGCTCCCTGCCACCTTCCAGGCTCTAGCTCAGTGATGGCCCAATGCAAAGAGCAGCTCCCGCCACAGCCCCGGCACTGCTTAGGGACATCAAGACAGGGAGCCTTCTATTTCAGACACCTGGCCTGTTGTGATTTCTGCTCTAAAAAAATCACCTAATGGTTAGTCTAGTTGCCCAGGAACAAGAGATTATAATGAAGGGAACCTGGGTGAGTTCCAAAGGAAACTGG
Organism: Cheracebus regulus; assembly: GCA_963574635.1. Taxonomy (NCBI): domain Eukaryota; kingdom Metazoa; phylum Chordata; class Mammalia; order Primates; family Pitheciidae; genus Cheracebus; species Cheracebus regulus. Next base: position 29,886 of record CAUYQU010009566.1, on the reverse strand, counting down.
ACAAGGGACAGGTGCTCCGGCCAGCATCTTTCCCTGCTTCAGCCACTTCGAGGGTAGATCGCACTCGGGACCAGCCACAGACCACACTCTGTTGCCTATCCCAGGCCCACACAGGGACAGACCTGGCCTGCACTGACAGCATCCGTACCCCAGCCCATAGCAGTGCCCTTCTTGAAGGCTTTACGCTATGGTGGGGGCATTCAGTGATTCATGCAGGTCCCTAGGTGAGCCCCAGAAGGTCATGGGACCCTGGCCTGCCTTCCACACCCTCATCCCCAGCCCAGGCCTGAGGCTCCCCACGGAAGCTGCCCCTTTGGGAGCGGGAGCAAACTGGGACCCAGAAAGAATCCATCTCAGGCCTTGCGGAGCAGGATGGGTCTCCTCCAATAGGTGGCTCTTAACACCTCAGGGGTCACAGACCCTTGGAGAGCTGAACAAACTGGCCATCTTAGAATATGCACTTTGTCACCTACAAACACAATTCTGAATACACTTACGCCACACACCAGCATGAATGCGATTTCACAAACTGAGCCTCAAGTCCAGACTGGTCCTCAAGGTAGACTTGCTCCTGAGGACTGTTCATGGGCCCCTCAGACCCTAGAGGAGGCAGCGCAGGAGGAAGGGGCCGTTGCGAGCCCTGGGCCTCCTGCAATCAGGCTGGCAATCGGCAGCCTGGCAGCTAGTGGAGAGGAAGTCTTTACTCAGCCATGAGCTGCTGGCCAGGTCTATTGGGCAGACAGTCAGGGGCTTGGACATGGAATCAGTTCACTGCTAGAAAGCCCAGATCCCAGCAATGACAATGTCTGCTCATGATGATGACAACCCACAGGACAGCTGGGCCACGTGATGGACAGCCCAGCACTCAGCAGGGGTTAGGCCGATGGTGCACAGGACAGGCTCATCCTGGGGAAAGGATGTCCCTGCCATTTAGCCAGCCTGAAAGTATTCTGGAAGGAGGGCGGAAAACCTGCCTCAGCCAGGGCGTCCCAGGGCATCACAACGACATGAAGACAGGAGTGTGTGGGAGGGAGCTGAGGAGAGGCTGGGGGATCTGGGCCAGGGAGGCAGGGGAGGGCCTGGGGCTGGAGGTGTCTCAGGACAGAGGAAGGTGGGCTTCACTGGTAGCCCCACTGGCCCTGAGCGCTCCCCACCTCCTGCCCTGCTGATTGTCAGCCAAGCGTTCTAGAAAGAACACCGTGAAGGCAGAGCAAGCCGGAGAACGCCATAGAGAGTTCATGGAAACAGCAAGACCTCAAAGAGCTTGGTGTCAGAAGGCAGAACCAGCTCTGTGACCTTGGGGACAGGGCCGCCCTCTGCAAGACAGATAGGGATGAGCCGGTGCCCACCACCCACCCAGCAGCGCCTGAGCTGAACCCCCGGCTCCACCATGAACAAGCATCTGGCATCAACTCACTCACCACTCCCCCACATTCTGCTTTAGTAGAGAAGAGTCTGGGTCAGGCTGAGCACGGGCTATGCTGACCCTGCTCGTCACCCGGAAACCGGTGGGGGTGGCAGCATGAGGAAGTAGACCCCAGAGAGCACAGGTGACAGAAGTCCCAGGAGCCAGAGGACGGGGCTGTACTTTGACTTGCAGCACCTGATTTCAAATGCTGGGTTGGCCACAGGCCAGCTGCTCAATCTTGGACAAGTGCCTCCACACCCCTGGGCTTCCTCTCACTTTTTCAAAACCAGTGGCTGTAGGCATTGAATGAGTTAAAGTACCAAGTGCTCAGAACTGGGACAAGCACAAGTAGTTCTCTAGGGCTGGTTCTCCTGATAGAGAATGTCCTCGCTGTGGAGGTCATGAGAGAACTTCATTAACCTTTGGGGATCCCGCGTCCTCGCAGCTCCATCCTGTGGCCGCCTGGGATGCCAGTGCGGCACCTTTGTCAGGCCCCAGCAGGCGCGTGTAATGAACTCCGAGTCCTCAGACCCAGATCCCTTTGGTAGAACTACTGGAATGAATGCTGCCCACACTGGCGTGTGCAGCGGATTCCCCTGGAGAGTGTTCAAATAACATAAAACAAAACTATGCTTGAAAAAAAATTACATTTACACTAAAGTGCTTCTTCCCCTGAAGGCCAGGGGAGGCCCCTCTATAGGCCCAGATTCTATTCTAGGACCATGATATTTCCATGAAGAAGAGGCAAAACTGCCTCAGAATCCCCACCCCTGCCCAGGGAAGCCTGGGCCTGGGACCCCTTCAGTAGCAGTCTGAAGCCTAGGTCTTCCTGGAAATGCTTTTACACTGCTTGGTCTTTGAAATATTTCCATTTTGAGATGTTCTTCTCTGAAAATGCCTCCTCGTTCAGAGCCTGCCTGCAGCTGGCCCTAGAGCATGGAGGTCACCAACGGTCTTGGTACAGGGACACCACCTGTGTTTCAGATGAGTGGACAGTTTTCTGTCATTTTCCCTGCACTTTTGGTCTCCTCTCCTTCTTTAGATTATTTTTGCTTATTCCTTTCTATTTCTGCACGTTCTCATTTTTTCTTTTCCTTTTTGAGACAGGATCTCGCTCTGCCACCCAGGCTGGAGTGCAGTGAAGCAATCATAGCTCACTGCAGCTTCCACCTCCATGGCTCAAGTGATCCTCCCACCACAGCCTCCCAAGTAGCTGGGATGACAGGTGCACACCACCACACCTAGCCAATTTTTGTTTGTTTGGGTTTTTTGGTAGGGATGGGGTGTCATCGTGTTGCCCAGGTTGGTCTGGAACTCCTGGGCTCAAGCAATCTGCCCGCCTCAGCCTCTCAAAGTACTGGGATTACAGGCAAGAAGCAACGTGCCCCACCTGGGTAATCCTTTTCTTTTCTTCCTTTCTGCAGATCAAAGGCCTTCTCTGCTACTCACTATAGCACTGGGCTTCCTGCCTTCCCTGACCTGGGAGCCTCTGCAGGCCAGAGCCCCAGCAGGCCAGAGCCCCAGCAAGTGCAGCCTTGTGGCTATACACCTGAACTGCCTTCCTTCCCCATGGCTAGAACTTCCTTCCAGATTAGCACTGTGCTCCTGGCCTGGCTTGCAGAGGCCTTGGGTGATTCCCTGGGTAAGGCCCATTCCTAGCCTTGCAGGTTTTCAGAAGGTAACTTTGCTGCTTTGGCCAGAAGCCCGAAATCTGGCAATATTCAATGCTATGGAATTTCTGTGCAGATAGTTTTAAACTTTGGCTCAGTTCATTGCTGATTCATTTGATGTCTTAAGGAAGATGGAGCCCCAAGAATAAAACGATAAAAAGTGAAGACTTCAGGTTCTGGTTCTGCATGTAAGGCGCTTGGAAGTATCCTTCAGTAGATGTGTGGCACTACGTTCCCTGTGGCCTACTCCCGAGGAAATCATTTCCAAGTTGGGCTTTTCCAACCCCAAGCTTGGCCAGGCCACATCCCCCCAGAGGCCCTGCTACTTCCTTGCACTCTTGTATCTCCACCCTCACCTCTGGTTGGCAGCGGAGGCTGCTCCCTCCACCCGTGTCACCTGCTATTCCCGCAGCATGCAGCCACACCTTCTGGTCAGTGCTCTGACTCACCTGTCTGTGTCCCGTCATTCTTCTGTGGGCCATGTCTTCAGGATGATCCTTTGCTGGTTCCTTGTCCCTAAATTATCTCCAAAGGTGAGTTTTTCACAGGACATTTCGAGGACTGTCTTCTAGGCTTGTGCAGGTTTTGTTATAATTCAAGTTTGGGATGTGGTCATTTTCCTCACTTTAAAAGAATACATGAGGCTGTGTGTAGTGGCTGGAGTCTGTAATCCCAGCGCTTATGAAGGCTGAAGTGGAAGGATTGCTTGAGCTCAAGAAGTCAAGTCTGCAGTGAGTGGGATATACCATTGCACTCCAGCCTGGACAACAGAGTGAGACCCTGTCTCGAGAAGATTAAAAAAAAAGAGAGAGAATAAATAAGATACCGTGTGTGAGAGAGGTTATAAAGGTAAGGTATCAATAACAAATAGAAAGATTCCCCATAGAAAGCAGGACACACCATGTCCTCAGGTGGCCTCTGTGCGCCTGAGCCTGGGTCGGCCAATCAAGGGTGCGACCCCTGGCCTTGGAGGTGAGCATATCCCCTGACCAACCCCCAGGCTTCATTCTTGTCCTTGGTGTGAATTGTTTCCTTCTGCTTGTTGTGGTTTTCTTTTGTGTTGTGCCCTGAAAGAACACACCAGAGGACTGTGTGTGCCCCCCACTTCTTCTATACACAGTCTTGTGCCTGCCTCAGCCTTGGCCAGGAGGCCAGCCTCTGCAAACATGCCTTTGTGACGTCATCTTCCCTGTGATCAGACACTAAACTCAGGAGACACCAAGACTGGCAGCTTGGCTTTACACCCAAACCATCTTGGTGCTTCACAGACAGCCAGATCCCTCACCTCATCGCCAGGGATGGCAACCACACGAGAGGCCCTGGAAATACCAGGTACCGTGGTGTCCTTGACCTTTAATTAGCTCCACATTTTCTATTTGCTACGAACTGAAGAGCTAACCTGCTGACCTGTTTACACAGTCCACAGGGTGGAAGAAGTTCTAAAATCTAAAAGTAAAGCTCAGAAGCTAATTTTGTATATGCAAAATGTACAAGATATGAATAAACTGTTATATTAATAAAATGCCCTAGAATTCGTACTCTTTCCAGAGGGAATGGGAAGGCCTGGGGCCGAGTCCATGTCCTGGCTGTGCTGTGCTGTGTGCCCCCGGGGAAATCCCTACCAAATCGGTCTGGGTCGCACCCCACAAGGGGTTACTTCTCCTCTCGACTCTTCTGTTGCCGGCTACTGTCATCATTTAACCAGGCCGTCAGGTCACCAGGGGGTAGATGGTTTCTGCTTTTCTGCCATGCTTGTCTCAAGACTCAATTTAAGTTAAAAGCTAAAAGCTGTATCTCTGACAGAGGACCATCTCAAAGCCAGAGTGGAAAGAGCCAGATGGGACACTCAGCAAATGACACCACAAGGACATGGCTGGTGGTGCAGGCATCTTTGCACCAGTCAACGTTACCCGTGAGACTATGCCCAGGAGCTGAGTGAGGGTTTCTAGGACTCTCAGGAGGAAACAGAAGGAAGAAACTTCCCACAACTCCATGGCTGGCTGGGACACAAATTCACATTCAGGAAGCCACAGAGGGGAGCTTCTTGTCACAGCTGGGATCCTAGCTGAGGGGGTGAAGACTGAGTCGCAAGCTGGCTCTGGCTTATCTGCATTTCCATTTTGCCTTTCTACAGAATAATGATAAGAGAGCCTCCCCACTGGCGGGTCATGTGTTTTCAATTAGTTAATATGTGCAAAAAGCATCAAACAGTGCAGCATCATAAGTGAGTTCATGCTCTGGCCCCTCATTTTCATTTAGTGCCGCTGGAGACCTTGAGAAAGAGGATCCCTTTGAACTTTGGTGACTAACATCTATCCATCTCGGCTCTGTCCTGGAGGTCAGCTGAGATTGTGGGTAAGTGCTTCGCCAAGGCCACTCACTGCCGGCATGGGGCGGGCTCTGAAATCATTGCAGTGTGTTTCCACAGCCTCTCTGGAACAACATCCGCTTACTGCTGCAGCTCCATGCTCCTGCTGGAGCCCATGCTGTCTGGACTCCCCTCCCTGCTGGAGGACCTAACATCCCTGCCTGTTTTTGCCTCGAGTGCTTCAACATAGAATTTCTGCCCCCAGGAGCAGGGTAGGGGAGTAAATGGCCATGGCTGAGCTTCACTCCGTGTGGTTAGACCTGAAGGTGAACTCCAGGCAATAGAACCAGAGTGGGCCCTAGAGATCTGAGTCCCAGTCCCCCTCTGAGAGCCATTACCAGGCACACTGCAAAGTGATCCACACAACTGAAGTGTCTGTCAGAGTGCTTCAGAGTGCTGTCAGGGTGGATTTTAAATCTAGGAGAACAGCAGCAAGAGGATCCCTTCTCTAGGCTCTTGCAGTAGCTCAGGTGAGACAGACCAGAGCAGGAGCCCTGGAGGTGGTGGGGGCGACAGATTCAGACATGGACCAGATAGGACATGGGAAACAGGGTCAAGGTCTGGGCCTCCAGGTAAGCCTGGCACCTTTGCTGAAACAGGGAGCACTGCTGGAGGGTCGAATTTTTTTGAGGAGTATAAGTAATTCTATTTTGAACATGTTCAGTTTGAAATGAGCATCAGACATCTGATATGGTTTGGATCTGTGTCCCCGCCCAGATCTCCTGTTCAACTGTAATCCCCAGTGTTGGAGATGGGGCCTGGCGGGAGGTAATTGGATCATGGGGGCGGAGTTCTCATGGATGGGTTGGCGTCTTCCCCTCGGTGCTGTTCTCCTGAGAGTGAGTGAGTGAGTTCTGGGGGGATCCAATTGTTTGAAAGTGTGGGTCACCCCTTCCTTCCTTCTCTTGCTCCTGCTCCTGCCATGTGCCACACCTGCTCCCGCTCTGCCTTCTGCCATGAGTGAAAGCTCCCTGAGGCCTCCCCAGAAGCAGATGCTGCCACAATTCCTGTATTGCCTGCAGAATCCTGAGCCAATTAAACCTCTTTTCTTTATAAATTACTCAGTCTCAGGCCCTTCTTCAGCAGTGTGAGAATGGACTAATACAACATCCAAGAATGATGTGTGTGAGGTAGTTGGCTGCTTGAGCCTGTGTCCGCAAAAACAGGCTGGAGACAGAGGCTTGGAAAGTCAGCATGCAGATGGAATTTAAAATCATGGCTCAATATCTTCATTTAAGGAGGGTGAAGAGATCAAAAGAAGGGTCCAAAGCCGTAGCCTGCAGCACTGCCACTGCAAAGGTGAGAAAGTGAGACCCAGGGAGGCCCCCTGAGAAAGGCTGAAGACCAGGAAATGCTGTCTTAAGCCAAGTGAGGAAAGGGCCTCAAAGAGAGGGTAAGGTCCACCAGGAAAGCTGGCAGGGTGTGGGAGGGTGGTCCAGAGTCCCATGGGTGTTCACAGTGGGACATCCTTATCATAAAGGATGGCATATCACAAAGGATGCTTCCATGTTCAAGTACAGGAAAACCTGGCCAAAGTGGCTTAAACAACAGGGTGTTGGCCAGGCGTGGTGGCTCATGCCTGTGATCCCAGCACTTTGGGAGGCTGAGGCAGGTGGATCACCTGAGGTCAGGGTTCAAGATCATTCTGGCCAACATGGCACAACCCCATCTCTAAGAAAAAATACAAAAATTAGCTGGGAATGGTGGCACACAGCTGTAGTCCTAGCTACTCGGGAGGCTGAGGCAGGAGAATCACTTGAACCTGGGAGGCAGAGGTTGCAGTGAGATGAGATTGCACCACTACACTCCAGCCTGGCAACAGAGCAAGAGTCCATCTCAAAAAAAAAAAAAGAAAGAAAAAAGATGAAACCTGAGATTCTCCTTTATTTTGAAAAAAAGATAAAGAAAATAAAATAAAAATACAAAATTAGCCAGGCGTGGAGGCATGCTCCTGTAATCCCAGCTACTCGGGAGGCTGAGGCAGGAAAATTGCTTGAGCCCAGGAGGGGAGATTGCAGTGAGCCGAGATCCTGCCACTGCACTCAAGGCTGCTCGATGAAGCAAGACTCTGTCTCAAAAGAAAACCAACAACAACAACAACAACAAAAAACCAGGGTGTGATCTCTGGGGTCTGGAGGCCCAAGGCACCTGGGTTGGAAATCTCTAAACCACAGAAACGGGGCGCTGGGGTTGGCTTCTTAAAGATGCCCTTCTCCCCTAGTCATGGATGGCACCGCAGCTCCGCACGTCATTTACCAAGGCCACTTTCCCATACCACACACAGAGAGTCCTTGGTTTCTGGTCCTGCCCGTCAGAATTGGGCGGAATTGCCAAGTTGGTCTAACTCTACTCCAATCCCTGACAAAGGGAACCGCCTTCGGGAGGCTCTCAGTGCACTTTGCTCAAGGTGCCTGAAGGGTGATTACTTTGAGAAAGAAAGGAAGATTTTTAGGGAAGAAGCGACTTTCTTTTCGCGGTCAAGGAGGAAAGGCCCCAAGAGACCAAGATAGACGGTGAAGGAATCCGGAAAGGTGACAGGAGCGGTGAAGAGAGGCTAGGTGGGGCCAAAATCTTCACTAACCAACAAGGAGGGCTGCGGGGGCTTTGGAAGACCTCTTTTCCCGCAACCCTGGCCTCTCCGCGCCTCACCGGCCCCTTCAGTGCCTGTGCGGGGGTCTCCCGCGCGAGCTCCGCCCCTCAGACCGAACCAGTTTACCGTCACCATGGCAACAGCGCGTCCTTGGTGGGGGCGGGCTGCAGCGCCTTTGTGACGCAATCAGAGCTAAGCCAGTGATTGGCCATCTGGGCGCAGGGCGGGGCTGAGTCAGTCGAAGGGGGCGGAACTGAGGCTCCGGTAAAGGCCCCTGGGCTGGGCTAGGCCGAGGGAGATAATGGATGCCCATTCTAAACACCCCACCGAGGCACCACGGAGAGAGAGGAGCCTGCAAAGGGCAGGGAGAGCGGCTTCAAAAGCACTGTTCCCGGGCAAAGTCACTAATGCCCAAGTCAAGCCTCCCACTGGACACTCCTGGGCTCTCATCCCCCCTACCAAGAAACTTTGTGAAACCCAGGAAACAGCTAGAAATGGAGCCCAAAAGAGCCAAGATAACAGACGACAGAGAGGATCAAGGCCCAGCAGGACCCGGCGCCTACAATGCTCGTGCACCAGGGTGTCTAGAATGGGACGGTCCCAAGGGGCTGGAGTGGGGTGGAGGGACGGTGCAGGCCGCAGGTTCGGTCCCGGCAGAGCGGCAGTGATTCGTGCTTCCTAAGCGTTCACGGAGGGCTAGTGGCCCCATTGCCTGAAATCGTCGGTTTGTTTGTCAGGAGGAGTTCGGAGCATAAAATTTTGCAGAGCCATTTTCTTCTAGGGTGTTCACCTTCCTGTGCGGGAGTCGGGGAACCCGGGAGGGGGCGGGGCGGGAGAAAACAGCACATAACAGAACGACGGAAGAAAATAAACTAAATGAAATTTTTAAAGTGTTTAATCAGACAGTGAAGAGAAACTCAAAACAATAAACCCTTCAAGAAGTGCACAATAAAAATCTCTTGGAGGAATCATCAGGGCTTAAAGATGAGTGGAAAATGGGCTTGCTTCTTGGGAACCAAAAGAAAACAGAAATTTTTTTTAAACAGAGTCTTGCTCTGTCGCCCAGGCTGGAGTGTAGTGGCTCAATTGTCACTCACTGCAACCTCCACTTCCCGGGTTCCAGTGATTCTCGTGCCTCAGCCTCCCAAGTAGATGGGATTACAGGGATGTGCCACCACTCTGAGCTAATTTTTGTATTTTTAGTAGAGACGGCTTTTCTTGATGTTGACCAAGTTGGTCTTGAACTACTGGCCTCAAGTGATCTGCCCACCTCGGCCTCTCAAAGCGCTGCAATTACAGGTGTGAGCCACCATGCCTGGCTGTTTTTTGGGGCTTTTTTGTTTTTGAGAAAGAGTTTTGCTCTTGTTACCCAGGCTGGAGTGCAGTGGTGCAATAGCTCACTGCAACCTCTGCCTCCCGGGTTCAGGCGATTCTCCTGCCTCAGCCTCCCCAGTAGCTGGGATTACAGGCATGTGCCACCACACCTAGCTAATTTTGCGTTTTTAGTAGAGACAAGGTTTCTCCATGTTGGTCAGGCTGGTCTCCAACTCCTGACCTCAGGTCTGCCCACCTTGCCCTCCCAAAGTGCTGGGATTGCAGGTGTGAGCCACCACACCTGGCCCCAAAATTTTTGTGTGGCGGGAGGAACAGAGTCTTGCTCTGTCACCCAGGCTGGAGTGTAGTGGCATGATCTCAGCTCACTGCAACCTCTGCCACCTGAGTTCAAGTGATTCTCCTGCCTCAGCCTCCCTAGTAGCTGGGACTACAGGCATGTGCCACCACCCCTAGCTAATCTTTTGTATTTTTACTAGAGATGGGGTTTCACCGTGTTAGCCAGGATGGTCTTGATATCTCCAGACTGCGTGATCTGCCCCCCTCGGCCTCCCAAAGTGCTGGGATTACAGGGGCAAGCCACCACTCACAGCCCCAAATTTTTTTAATGCACTTGAAAGCTGGTTATCTATGAGCCAATTGCAGGATTTTTTTTGTTTTTTTTTTTTTTTTTAGACAGGGTGTCAGTCTGTCTCCCAGAAAGACAGCGCTTTGAGAGGCCGAGGCGGGCGGATCACTTGAGGCCAGTAGTTCAAGACCAACTTGGTCAACATCAAGAAAACCCGTCTCTACTAAAAATACAAAAATTAGCTCAGAGTGGTGGCACATCCCTGTAATCCCATCTATTTGGGAGGCTGAGGCACGAGAATCACTGGAACCTGGGAAGTGGAGGTTGCAGTGAGTGACAATTGAGCCACTACACTCCAGCCTGGGTGACAGAGCAAGACTCTGTTTTTAAAAAATTTCTGTTTCTTTTGGTGGAGTGCAGTGGTGCAATCATAGCTCACTGCAGCCTCGACCTCCCAGGCTCAAGCAATCTTCTACCTCAGCCTCCTGAGTAGCTGGAACCACAGGTGCACACAACCACACCTAACTAATTTTATTTTTTATTTTTATTTTTGTAGAGATGAGGGGTCTCACTCTGTTGCCCAGGCTGGTCTGGATCTCCTGGGCTCAAGCAATCCTCCCACCTTGGTCTCCCGAAGTGCTGGGATTACAGGTATGAGTCACCATGCCTGGCCCCAATTGCAAGATTTTATTAAAATTTTTATATGTCAAAATTTAAGAGGTTAAAAGACCCTCCTGAGGAAGCTAAACAAAGTGCAGAGAGGTACAAAGCTGAACTCCATCCACTCAGAAAGAAAACACTGCCCGGCAGAAGATGCTGGAGCAGTTACAACAGGAAGCTCCATGCCAGCAGGAGCAGCCCCTGTGTGAGAACTCCCTGGAGCGTCTGTTCCAGAAGCTCTGCCTTACAGAGGGGATGATGTGAAGTTGTGAGCCGTTTCAGCTGTAGGCAGCAGAAACTTGGCTCAACAACAGAGAGAGAAGATAAAATGTCAGAGGAGAGAGAGGACAGATGTCACCCAGACAATTTCTTTCTTAACAAGGGTTGAAAAAGGAGGTGGCTAGTCCCCATGCAGTGTGAGCCATGGGAGGTGGGCAGAATTACAGCACACTGCACAAGGCAGAGGCGAGATGTGAAAATGAATGCAAGCCCTTGCTGGGAGCCTCCGTGACCCCATCAGCTGCAGGCTGGGGCTCTGCCACAGAGGCAGACTGCACATGGACGTGTGATGTCTGCATGGGCTGCCCGGACCCTCACACGCCCACTCCACAGCTCCATCACAGGCCTCAGCAAAGACCTCCTCGTGCCCCGCCTTCTCTTATTAGTTTCCTGGGCTGCTATAACAAATTACCACGAACTTAGTGACTTAAAAGAACAGACTAGTTTTCTGTCACAGTTCTAGAGTCCAGAAGTCTGAAGTTAAGGTGTCAGCAGAGCTGCACTTTCTCCAGAGCCTCTAGGGAAGAACCCATGCCTTGCCCCTCGGAGCCTGTGGTGGCTGCTGCTGTTCCTGGGCTTGTGGCTGCACACCCCGATGTCTGCTCCCGCCATCACGTGGCCTTCCAACTGTGTGTGTCTGATCTCCCACTGCCTCTCTCAGGATGGCATTCAGGGCCCACCCACATAATCCAGGATGACCCTCAACTGAAGATACTTAAATGACTCACACCTGCAAAGACCCTTTTTCCAAATAAGGTCACATTCACAGATTCCAGGAAGACAACATGGACACACTTTGTCGGGGGGGCGGGTGTTTTTCAGCCCACTACACCTCCCAGTCTTTCTTCCTTTGGGAGCCTGATCACCAACCCAGCCATCAGCCACTGCCCATCAGTTTCATATATACTCTAACCTCAGTCCACTTCTTTCCACACAGTGAATGACCAGTGTTCTGGCAGAATTTCTGCCCATTAAGAGGACTTTCCCCCACCACTGTTTTTCAGGGCCATCCCATGGCAGGCTATGCAGCAGCATTTGGGGCTTACACCCACCTATCAAGCCATGACCCAAGTTTGGCCCCTTTGCTCCCACCTCTACCCTGGTTCTGAGCTGAGTGAGAGAGGGACCCGATGCAACCTTAGCAGACAACATGAGGCCTGGGCCACCTGCTTGTGCAACTCCTGGGTGCCATGTGGCCCTGCTCTGGCCCAGAATGGGATGTACCATCACCATCGTACTATGAGTGGCTGTTGGGCCCACCACTGACTATATAACTTGGGTTCTAGCTGAACCCAGCTCAGGGTGGGCAGTTCTGGCTGCAGAGTCACTTGATGTCTCTTGCTGGGTGCTCTCTCTCCATCAGGGCCCGGTAGCATGCTGGGTGCTTTTCTGGTTTGGTTTGGTTTTTTGGGTGGTATATGTATAATGCTCAGTTACAGATGGTGTGGTCTTGATCCAGAACCCTAAGTGTCTGTACTGTGATTCTCCCGTGGGAACCTGCCATAAACTCCAAATTCCCTCTTTTCTCTCATAGATACCTCACATACCGTAAGGTCTGCTGGATCTTACCATGCAAGGAGCAGGACCACTGACCCATCTCCTGAACTTGCTACAGAGCCCTTTCCAGTTCTGGACCCAAAGCCCAGCTCAATAAGGGGTCTGGAGCAGCATGCCCCTACATGGGGTTTGCTACCTTTAAACCCAAGGGAACCTACTAAGCACTGTGCTTTATTCTTGTTGTTGGGATATATGAGATGCAATAATTTGTCTTTCACTTTGGAGGGAATGTCCCAGACCACTGGATCCCCAAAGTCTCCACCAATGTGTTTAGCAGGTTGGAAGATACAAGGTCAATATATACCAATCAATTAAGTATACAAAAGTTAACTCAAAGTGCATTCAGAGGCCAAGCAGGGAGGATTCCTTGAGGCCAGGAAATCGAGGCCAGCTTGGGCAACATAGTGAGATCCCATCTCTACAAAAAGTTTTAAAATTAGCCAAGAGTAGTGGCTTCTCCCACCTCAACCTCCTGAATAACCTGTAGTTCTAGCTACTTGAGAGGTTGAGGCAGGAAAATCCCTAGAGCCCAGGAGTTGAAGGTTATAATGAGCTATGATCATGCCACTGCCTCTAGCCTGGGTGACAGAGCAAGACTCTGTCCCCCCAAAAAAATTAACTCAAAATGGATCATAAACCTAAACACAGTTTTAGTGTTAGCTAAAACTAAGAGACTTACATAGCATGCGTTAATCTCAGCTGATCCGGATTAACCATATTGTGATGGTTAATTTTAGGTGTTGACGTGACTGGATTAAGAAACACTGGCCAGGGCTGGGTGCGGTGGCTCACGCCTGTAATCCTAGCACTTTGGGAGGCTGAGGTGGGTGGATCACCTGAGGTCAGGAGTTCAAGACCAGCCTGGCCATCATGGTGAAACCCCCATCTTTAAGGAAAAGAAAAGAAAAAGAAAAAGAAATACTGGCCAGGCTTGGTGGCTCACGCCTGTAATCCCCCAGCACTTTGGGAGGCCAAGTCAGGTGCATGGCGAGGTAAGAAAATGGAGACCATCCTGGCTAACCCAGTGAAACCCCATCTCTACTAAAGATACAAACAATTAGCCACGAGTGGTGGCACATGCCTGTAGTCCCAGCTATTGGGAGGCTAAAACAGGAGAATTGCTTGAACCGCGGAGGCAGAGGTTACATTGAGCCAAGATCACACCACTGCACTCCAGCATGAGCAAAAAGTGAGACTCCATCTCAAAAAAAAAAAAAAAGAAAAGAAAAGCAATACCTACCTAACTGGGAAAACAGTACTCTGGGTGTGTCTGTGAGTTTGCTTAAAGGAGACCGGTGTGTGAGTTGCTGCACTGAGTCAGGAAGATCTGTCCTCAATGTGGGCAGGCACCATTCAATTGGCTGGGGGTCCAGAGAGAACAAAAGCCTTTGGACTTGAACTGAGCCATGCTACCAGTATCTCAGGGTCTCCAGCTCGTAGACAGTCTGTCGTGGGACTTCTCAGCTCAGTAATCATGTGAACTAGTTCCCCTAATAAATCCGCTCTCATATGTCTATATCTGTAGCTCCTATTGGTCTGTCTCTCTGTAGAACCCTGACCAATACACATGTGCTTATTACAAGGTATTGACCCTTGGTCAATGCTGTGCAATGGATTAACTAAAGATAAAGGTGTTCTGTAACTACGAGTCTGTGAGTTGTTTCAGGGCAGGACTACCAGCCTGTTGGCATTGTTCAGTAATAATTGAACTCATTATTTGTACCTGGTTTTAGAGGGGTCTGGAAAATTTTGAAAGCTAAAGCTGGTCACAAGGTCAGAACATATCTACGTGATCAGCTCACTCTAAGACCCTCCACTCCCTCCATGAGAAGACTTCAGGCTTCTTGGGACTGAGGTGTTTCCACACATAGTGTTCAAGGGCAAGATGTGAAATCAAAGTGCATCCTATGTGTCCCAGTGTTAAAAATATCCAGATCTCAAAGCCCCTTTAGGGCACAGCCTTCTGCTTTTGCTACTGTGCCTGCAAAAAAAGCATGAGTACAAACTGAGTCCTGCAGGTCTTTTCAGCAGCCGAACACTTAGGGTGATCAATGTGTAATTCACACAAATTCCTTAAAGAAGACATAGGAGAACATCTTAACAACCTTTGGTTTGGCAAAGATTGCTTAGATAAGACACAAACAGCATAATCTATGAAAGCAACAAATCGATAAATTGGACTTTCTCAAAATTAAAACTTTGGATCTTCAGAAGACTGTTAAAATGAAAAGGAGAGCTATGTACTGGGGGAAATATTTGAAAAATACATATCCAACAAAAAACTTGAATCTGGAATACATAAAGAATTCCTATAACTCAATAATAAGAAAACAACCCAATTTTTAAAAATCTATTTTGTGTGTGAGCAAAAGACATAAACATATATTTCACCAAAAAGGATATATATTGCCAAATGAGCTCATGAAATCATGCTCAACATGATTAGCTATTAGAGAAATGCAAATAAACCCACGATCACTATACACCTATCGAGTGACTAAAATAAAGACTAGTGGTTTGGTGTAGTGTCTCACACCTGCAATTTCAGCACTTTTGAAGGCGGAAGGGGAAAGATTGCCTGAGCCCAGAAGTTCAAGACCAACCTGGGCAACACAGTGAGACCTCATCTCTACAAAACCCTACCAAAACTAATTATTAACTGGGCATGATGACTCATGCCTGTAGTCTCAGCTACTCAGAAGACTGAGATGGGAAGATCATTTGAGTCCAGGAGATCGAGGTTGCATTGAGCAGAGATTGTGCCACAGCGAAGTCCTGCCTCAAAAAAAAAAAAATAAGGATGACACCAAATGACAATCAGGATGCAGAAAAACTAGATCTCATATTACTGTTGGGAATGTGTCCAGGAACAGTGCCTCACACCTGTAATCCCAGCACTTTGGGAGGCTGAGGCAGGTGGATCACTTGAGGTCAGAAGTTCGAGACCAGCCTGGCCAACATTGTGAAACCCTATCTCTACTAAAAATATTTTTTAAATATCTGGGAGTGATGGCAGGCACCTGAAATCCCAGCTACTCAGGAGTTTGAGACAGGAGAATGGCTTGAACCTGGGAAGTGGCGGTTGCAGTTAGCCAAGATCGGGCCACTGCACTCCAGCCTGGACAACAGAACAAGACTTCATCTCAAAAAATGGTACAGCCACCATGGAAAATAGCCTGATAGTGTTTTTGTTTTGTTTTGAGACGTAGTTTTGCTTTTGTTGCCCAAGCTGGAGTGCAATGGTGAGATCTCGGCTCACTGTACCTCCACCTCCTGGGTTCAAGCGATTAGCAAAGCTAATTTTTTGTATTTGTAGTAGAAACGGGGTTTCACGAAGTTAGTTAAGCTAGTCTCGAACTCCTGACCTCAGGCAATCCTCCTGCCTTGGCCTCTCAAAGTGCTGGGATTACGGGCAAGAGCCACTGCGCCTGGCCAGTAATTTCTTATACAACTAAACATATATTGGCCATAAAACCCAGCAACCACACCCTTAGACATTTATCACAGAGAAATGAAAACAGTGTTCGCATCAACACCTGGTTACAAATGTCCACAGCAGCATTATTCACAATTGCCAATAACTGGGAAAAACACAAATACTCTTCAATAGGTGAATGGTTAAAGAAACTTTGGTATCCCCATAATATGGAATACTACTCAGCAATAAAAAGGAACTGACAATTGATAACCAATACATTCAACAATTTGGATGGATCTCAAGCAAATTATGCTCAGTGAAAAAAATGCCAGTTCAAAAGGCCACATACTGTATGATTCCATTTATATGACTTTTTTTTTTTTTCTGAAACGGAGTTTCGCCCTTGTTTCCCAGGCTGGAGTGCAATGGAGCTATCTCAGCTTACTGCAACCTCTGCCTCCCGGGTTCAAGTAATTCTCCTGCCTCAGCCTCCCGAGTAGCTGGGATTACGGGCATGAGCCACCGTGCCCAGCTAATTTTGTGTTTTTAGTGGAGACAGGGTTTTTCCATTGTTGGTCAGGCTGGTCTCGAACCCCCGACCTCAGGAAATCTGCTTGCCTTGGCCTCTCAACATGCTGGGATTACAGGCCTGGGCCAACGTGCCTGGCAGCATTCTTTTGTTGATGGGCATTTGAGTTGTTTCCAGTTTCTATTACCAATAAAATGTCTATACAAATTACTGTGCAAGTCTTGTGTGGACATTTTTTTTTTTCATGAAACCTGGTTAAACCTGCAAGTGAAGTGACTACATCATATGGCAGGTTTAACTTTTTTCTTTTTAGAAACAGGGTCTCGCTGGCCGGGCATGGTGGCTTATGCCTATAACCCCAGCATTTTGGCAGGCCGAGGCAGGCGGATCATCTGAGGTCAGGAGTTTGAGACCAGCCTGGCCAAGCCAACATGGTGAAACTCTGTCTCTACTAAAATACAAAAATTAGCTGGGCGTGGTGCATGTGCCTGTAATCCCAGCTACTTGGGAGGCTGAGGCAGGAGAATCACTTGAACCTGGGAGGCTAAGATTTCAGTGAGTCGAGATCAAGCCATTGCACTCCAACCTGGGTAACAGAGCTAGCTAGACTCTGTCTCCAAAAAAAAAAGAAGAAGAAGAAGAAGCAAGGTCTCAGCATGTTGCCCAGGCTGGTCTCTAACTCCTGGGCTCAAGCCATCCACTGGCCTCCACCTCTCAAAGTATTAGGATTACAGGTGTGGGCCACTGCCCTTGGCTGTATGTTTAGCTTTGGCTTTATAAGAACCTGCCAAACTGTCTTTGGAGTGGTTGCATGAATGTCCCAGTTTCCTCACACCCTCACTACCACTTGGCATGGTAAGTCTCTGGTTATAACCCTCCCAGTGGGTGTGTCATGGTGTCTTTTCCTGGTTTCAATGAGTGTTTCCCTAATGACTAATGATGTGAGCACCTTTTCCCGTGCTGATTTGCCAACAGTTTATCTTCTTTGCTGAGGTGATTATCCAAATCTTTTACCCATTCTTTTTAAAAAACAGAAACAAAAATACTACAGCGCAAGTGGCTGTTCCCAGCCTCCCCCTTCCCTGTGTGCTGAGGAGGTGCGCGTGTTTTGCTGCTTCTTACGGGCCCCTTGCTGTGGGAGTGGGCAGAGATGGGAAGAGCCCAGGCTGATCCACATTAGAACAGACCCGGGAGCGCTTGCAGGCAATCCAAGAGTCCTGTTGGAGGGGATGGGAAGGAGAGGAAGAGAAGGCTGGAAGCTTTGTGAGAGGGGGCAGATGGGGAGAGAAGATACTGGAGGATCTGCTTCAAGGCATAGCTTTGGTCGGGGGTGAGAAGGATGACGTCAGGAAGTTCTGCTTTGCATGACGAGATGGGACCCTCCTCTCCAGAGTCCTCCCAAGAAAACCTGAAGCAAAGCTCTCTGTGGCTGCTCAGGGATTTGGACCTGCATTACTTTTGGCTATGTCACTCCATTGAGGTGACGTGGAGAAGGGTGGGGTGGTTTCATCTGGGTGTCATATAAACACTGAGCAGTCGTAGCTTTATTCTTGGTGCTGGACTTCGTGGACCACTGCCTGGGCTAGCAACAGAAGTGCAGCAGTGGGGAGGAGTGGGTGGAGAACCATTTTAAAAATAATACATGTTAAGAATTTTAAAATTTGGACCGGGTGCGGTGGCTTATGTCTGTAATCCTGCACTTTGAGAGGCCAAGGCAGATGGATCACTTGAGGTTAGGAGTTCAAGACAAGCTGGCCAACATAGTCAAACCCTGTGTCTACTAAAAATACAAAAATTAGCCAGAAGGTGAAGGTTGCAGTGAGCCAAGACCAGGCTACTGCACTTCAACCTGGGCAACAAAGCGAAACTCTGTCTCAAAATAATAAGTTTAAATTTTAAAGTGATTATAGACACACAGGAAGTTGCAAAAAAAAGTGCAAGGAAGTTTTGTGTACCTTTCACCCAGTTTCCCCAAATGATGACATCTTCCCAAACTGTGGTTTAGTATCAAAGCCAGGACACTGATGTTGGTACAGTCCTTAGAGCTTGTTTGTACTTCATCAGTGTTACATGTACTCACTTGTGTGTGTTGTATGTATGCGTGTGAATAGTTCAATGCAATTTTGTCACATGTGTAGGTTGGGATCACCACCACCACAGTCAAGACACAGAACAATTATCACCACAGAAGTCCCTCATGCTACCCCTCTACCTATGTCCACCCCCTCCTCCTCTGCCCCTGAACCCTGATAATTGCTAAACTGATTTCCATCTGCCTATTTTGTCATTTCAAAAATGTTATATAGCCAGGAAAGGTGATTCACGCCTGTAATCCCAGCACTTTGGGAGGGCGAGATGGGCAGATCATGAGGTCAGGAGATCAAGACCATCCTGGAAAACATGGTGAAATCCCGTCTCTACTAAAAATACAAAAATTAGCTGGGTGTGGTGGCACACGCCTGTAGTCCCAGCTACTCAGGAGACTGAGGCAGGAGAATCGCTCAAACCCAGGAAGCGGAGGTTGCAGTGAGCTGAGATCATGCCATTGCACTCTAGCCTGGTAACAGAGCTGGACTCCATCTCAAAGAAAAAAGAAAGTTATATCAATGAAATCATAAAGTGTGTGGCCTTTTTAACTGACTTTTTTTTTTCACTGAGCATAATTTGCTTGAGATCCATTCAAGCTGTTGAATGTATTGATTATCAATTGTCAGTTCCTTTTTATTGCTGAGTAGTATTCCATGGTATGGGGGTACCAAAGTTTCTTGCCTGTCAATTATACCTCTATAAAGTTGTAACAATAAAAGCCTTCACTAATGAGGCTGATTCTTCACAGTATTTTCCTCTGTGCCCCTGAGGCACAAGTGTCTTACCAAGGCTTCCAAAATGCCTTCCATGCTTCTTGATCATCTGCTCCAATTAACTGATGTCACTGATGGTGTCACTACAGTGTGTGATCATCTGTGGGGTGCCCTGACAGCCAGGTACCTCGGCTCTAGGTTTTGGCAGAGGGAGAATTAACATCACCATGAGGTAACACTTTAAATGTAAACTGCTGTCCATCTCAAGTGAATGTCAAGTCTTTCTGGCCTTCCCTCCTGAAAGGAATGGTAAATATGTTTTGCTCTAGTCAGTGGATGAACCATGTGCCTATGGGTGTGGTGATCTGCTTTACCACATCTGACCCAGCAGCTACAGTTGAGCCCCTGCCTGGCTGAGCTGTGGTCATCTACGGCCACTCTCCAAGCTCGGGCTGGGTTTTTGCAGGGGCCAATAAGATAGCTATCACCAACCTGCATCTTTTAGGCCTTTTACAGTAGCACTAAACTCCATCTCTGTAGGGATGAAATGTTTTTTTCCTTATTATCTTAGCCAGGTGATATAAGAGTGGATTTCAGGGGCTTCCACGTGGACTTCCTCCATTATGATAGCTCTTAATCCAGCTAAGAAGCCAATGTGGCTGAGTGCAGTGGCTCACGCCTGTAATCCCAGCACTTTGGGAGGTTAAGGTGGGTGGATCACCTGAGGTCAGGAGTTCGAGACTAGCCTGGCCAACATGGTGAAACCCTATCTCTACCAAAAATACAACAAATTAGCCGGGTGTTGTGGTGGGCGCCTGTAATCCCACTTACTCAGGAGGTGGAGGCAGGAAACTCGCTTAAACCCAGGTGGCAGAGGTTGCAGTGAGCCAAGATTGTGCCATTGCACTCCAGCCTGGGCAACAAGAGCGAAACTCTGTCTCAAAAAAAAAAAAAAAATCAATTCAGGTATTCTCAAAATACCAGATATGTCTATTCAATCACACATAGAACCTGGGAAAGGGACCTTTGGGTGGATCCCTGAATGCAGTGGATTTATGGTGAGTTGGGCCTGGGTCAAAACTCTATTACCTAGCTCTCATATAGCCCCAACACTAACAGGGGACCACAATGAGGCTTTGGGTCCCTGGGTATCAATGCCAAGATTGATTCTGTGTCTACCAGCACTTGAAATGTCTAAATTCCTCTTTACATAGTATGAGGCAACTCTAGTAAATTGCCATAAGTGCCTTGGGGGAAGAATTGAGGAATCATGACCACTCACTCACACTGCTGTGAAGGAGTTCTTTCTCCTGGAAACCTAGCCTCTCCTTCAGGCACTGGGGTCTGGTCTGAAGCTTTTCAATGGGGTGGCTGCCCTCAGCCTAGATCTCCCATCTTGGATTTCTTTTGGTTGTATAGATTAAGCAATGACTTTGGAGGCATTCTCCTTGGCCACAGGAATAACCCGTTCAATTCGCCATCTCCACACCACAGGGAAGGTCGAATCTCCCTGGCTGCCACAGCAATGTTGGCACCTCTGCTTACAAAGGGCCATGCACCGGACGTGGCGGCTCACGCCTGTAATCCAAGCATTTTGGAGGCCAAGGCGGGCGAATCACCTGAGGTCGGGAGTTCAAGACCAGCCTGACCAACATGGTGAAACCCCATCTTTAAAAAAAAAAAAAGAAAAGAAAGGGCCATGCTTCCTCCAAGCCTCCAGTGGCTGCACAGCCAGCATGTTGGCACCACCTTCTCGGCTCTGTTATATCTTGTTATATCTTGTATCTTA
This sequence comes from Cheracebus regulus, assembly GCA_963574635.1. NCBI lineage: Eukaryota > Metazoa > Chordata > Mammalia > Primates > Pitheciidae > Cheracebus > Cheracebus regulus. The sequence goes on along the minus strand of CAUYQU010009566.1, from coordinate 8,917 downwards.
GAAGAGTGTTCTCACACCAGCCTGGACAACATAGTGAGACCCCCACCTCTACAAAAAATAGAAAAAGTTAGCCCATGATGGTAGCACATAGTCCCAGTAACTCGGATGGCTGAGGTGGGAGGACCGCTTGAAGTCAAGGCTGCGATGAATCGTGATTGCACCACTGCACTCCAGCCTAGGCAACAGAGCAAGATCCTGTCTCAAATAAATAAGTAAATAAATAAATAAAAATAAGTAAACTCTACCTTATCCAACCTTATGTTCTGCCTCCTCCCCACCTTGTCCCGGAACCCTCAGGCCTGCCACACACACGTGCTCACACACACACCTCTCTCCTCTCACTCTTCCCAGTCACCTTGGCCAAGTCCTGCAGCTTCTTCAGGACTCAGCCCCTGGCCTTTCTTACCAAGCCCAACACCTCCCCAGCCAAGTATTGTCTCAAATTTGGGTGTGTCCAGGAGCAGGTGGGCTGGCCCCGAGGGTGCCCATTGCCTGGCAAGTCAGTGGTAGGTAGGCACCTGGGTGCTTCCCTTCAGACGACCCCATTCCAAACTTCAGAGAGCCTCTGTCCCCACAGAGGGAGCTAAACTGACCAGGACTGAGAGTTCATCATTTTCTCTAATTACATCCTGGGCTTGACTCTCAGCATTTGTAGCCCTCCAGCAGCAGAAAATAGTCTCTTTAGCTGCAGCCGGAAGGCCCTGTGACCAACACTGTGCTTCAGTGCGGTGGGTGGTGAATCACAATTAGCCTTTCACTGTCTTTCTCTAACCCATGGTTTCAGGAGCACCCATCCAACTCCAAGCTTTATCAACATCCACCCCCTGGACCTCTCAGAAGACTGAGCTATGGCATCCAGTGCATGTTTTCCCATTTTAATTCACCAACCTCAGCACTGTTGCATTGAGAAAGAAAAACAATAATTTAAAAATTAAAAAAATACAAATACATAAATAATAAAAATTCACCAAACTTGGAGCTTCTAACAATTTTGCCTACTTTAGCGTGGCAGGGGCGTCAACCCGCAACCCACCACCAGGGTTGGGGCCAGCGGTGATGTGAAGCAGCTTTTCCTCCTGGAACGTGGAGCCTGCTTCCTCCACCCACCCTGGAACCAAGCTCCTAGGTCAGATTCTCTGGAAAACTCAAGCTGGTCCTGTGCAGGCAGGAGCAGCAAGAGCCTCCCCATAAGAGAGTGAAGAAAACAGGATGCCACGACAGAGACCTGGCACCATCCCTGGGAGAGCTCTGTTCCTGGGATGGCTGGTCAGGGACATCCTGCCTTGAGGCAAGGGAGCTCTGCCCTGCCAGGCCACTGGAGGTGCCAAGATCCCAAGAGGAGGAGCATGACTGTGGGCCGAGGGCAATTTCTTCAGGGGACTCAGCTGAGAGCCACCAGCGGCCACTCTTCCCAGTGGCTGTGAGACCGAGTGCCTCAGTCCTGATCATGGGCACAGAGCACCAGAGGCCTCGGAAAGTCCCTCTGAGCACGACTCCTCTGTGCCTAACCCTGAGCAGCTCCAGGGCTCCACCCTAAACTGTGTATGGCTTTGGACATGCTGGCAGTTCCAGATCCCACGGGGCCAGCCAGGCAGACAGCACCTGGTGTGGAGAGAACAAAGGACGCAGCCGACAGCGCACACTGTGGGTTTGAGCTGTTGCAAGGGCAGGAGGCAGGGTGGACCAGACGGGGAGGGCCAGGGGGATGCTGCGGCTGGAGCTGAGGCGCTGGACATGGTCGGGGACAGAGGAGGAGGAGGCCGTGGGGGAGGTCTTCTGGTGGGGACCAGACGTGGCCAGAGCAGTGCTTGCGAAAATTCCATCTAACATGATGGATGTTAGAGGGAGATGACCCTGCCTTCCCTGAGCTTGGGCTGTACCGGCGGGGGCAAAAAGAGCCCCAACCTCCAGGAGTGTCAGGAGAGCGACACAGACACACCAAGAGGCAGAAAGGCCAAGTGCCAGCAAGCGGAGGTCCCAGGCAGGGCTGCGTGGAGGGGACACACAGGGCCTCCAGGCTAGTGTGCCCGGGGGGCCTGATCCGAGGACTGTCCAGTGGGGAGGCACTGTCCTCATCTCCAACTGTCAAGAAAGGAATGTGACTCTGGAGGAGGAGAGTGGCCCAAAGCCACACAGCCTTGGCAAAATGGCCCACAGGGATGCCGGGGCTGGGAACCAGACTGCTGTGAGGGGACAGAAAGGGAGAGGCACGCTGAGAATAGACACTCAGGAAGGAAATGTGTCAAGAAGGAAAGAGGAAGAATGCACGCGGCAGCCTGAGGGGCTGGCAGTGTCCAGCAGGCTTATCACAGAAGTGGGCAGAGAGGGTCTGCTGGGACAGAGGACCACGGGCTCCGGAGGGGTGTGTGTGTCCAGGAAGAGCCACAAGGATACGAAGAAAGCCAAGGGGACCAGGAGCCCCGAGGAGAAATACGACAGAAAACTCGGTCCGGGCGGGGCAGGGGAGGATCAGGGAGAGGGAGGACTCCTTTCTCCTCTGAGGTGGAAAAGATTTGAATGGGATTTTTTTCTTATTGTTGTTGGTTTCTCTTCTTTTTGAGAAGGCGTTTTGCTCTTATTGCCCAGGCTGGAGTACAATGGAGCGATCTCAGCTCACTGCAACCTCCGCCTCCCAGGTTCAAGCGATTCTCCGGCCTCAGCCTCCCGAGCAGCTGGGGTTACAGGCGTGCACCACCACGCCCAGCTAATTTTGTGTTTTTAGTAGAGACAGGGTTTCACCCTGTTGGCCGGGCTGGTCTCGAACTCCCCACCTCAGGTGATCCACCCGCCTCGGCCTCCCAATGTGCTGGTTTTACTGGTGTGTGCCACCACGCCCTGTTTGTTTTAATTTTTTTTTTTTTTTTTTTTTTTTTTTTTGAGATAGAGTCTTGCTCTATTGCCCAGCCTGGAGTGCACAATCACAGCTCACTGCAACCTCCCCTTCCTGGGTTCAAGCGATTCTCCTGCCTCTGCCTCCCGAGAAGCTGGGATTACAGGCGCCTACAACCACGCCTGGCTAATTTTTTCTATTTTTAGTAGAGATAGGATTTCGCCATGTTGCCAAGCTGGTCCCAAACTCCTGCGCTCAGGCAATCCGCCTGCTTCAGCTCCCCGACATGCTAGGATTATAGGTGTGAGCCACCGTGCCCGGCCTACTTTTAGAGTGATTTTTCTAAGTGTGAGGTAGGAGGCAGTAGACAGGAGCCCCGCCACGGGAGAGGCTGGCCTGAGCTGCTGTGTGGGGCTGTGAAAATGCTACGGGTGGAGTTAGGCGGGAAGGGAGTGTGGCAGAATTCCATTCTAAAACAGAATAGTCAGGGACGGTCTCAGGGGCGGTACTGGAGGGAGACGTGAAGGTGGGAAGCTATCCAGGGTGGGAACCAGTGTCAACACCCAACAAGCGGGAGAGGCCTGGTGCTCCTGTGCCTGTTGCTGGAGCTGGAAAAGCAAGTGCAGCTGGGACAGAGTGGGCAATGGCGAGAGGAAGAGGAGGTGAGGGCAGAGAGGCGACAAGGAACTTCACACTGGGGCGTGGGAAATCTTGAGCGGACCCCGGGTTGGATCCTGAGGCAAGTCTGTGCCCTCAGAAGGTTTGCGGCCGAGGGGGGACCTAGCTGGGGGTGACTGAGCTGCTGCTGACCTAGCTGACAACTGAATGACAGCAAGTGTGCATGCAGGGAGTCCAGTCGGGAGGCTCGGTGGGAACTGGCGGGAACGCAGGAAGCAGGGACTGTGACTCATAGTCTAGGCCATAGTGGGGGGTGTGGTCACCGTGGCCTATTTCTGGAAATAACTTCAGCCTTGGCAAGAAGGATTTGCTTGTGGATGTTGTGCTGGGTGTGAGAGATGAGGCGGTCACAAGAATCCTGGCTAGGTGAATGGGATGATTAGTTTGAAGGAGACCAATGGCTGCGCGTTCAGCTCAAGGTGTCCAGGAGACATCCAGGTGGGCATGTTGGGGGAACAAATGCATAAGAGCCTGGGGTTGAGGAGAGAAGCCCAGGACAGGAGAGGCATTTGGGAACCGTGTGCCTTCAGGAAGGAGGGATGAGGTCACCAATGGGAGTGGATGCTTTAGAGAAAAGTTCCAACACTGACAATGCTGGGGGCATTTCAACTTTGAAAGATTGGCACAGTGACGAGGAACCAGCGAGGAGACCAAGGGCTGGTCTACGAGGTAAAAGAACCGTGGGACAGACGTGCTGAAGGCCAAGAAAAAAATATGTCAGGCCAGGCACAGTGGCTCATGCCTGTAATCCCAGCACTTTGGGAGGCCGAGGCGGACAGATCACTTGAGGTCAGGAGTTCCAGATCAACCTGGCCAACATGGTGAAACCCCCTCTCTACTAAAAATACAAAAATTAGCCAGGCATGGTGGCACACACCTGTAATCCCAGCCACTCAGGAGGCTGAGACAGGAGAATGTCTTGAACCCAGGAGGCGGAGATTGTAATGAGCTGAGATTGCGTCACTGCACTCCGCCCTGGAAGACAGACCAAGACTCGATCTAAAAAAAAAAACAAATCAAAACAAAAAAATTTTTTTCAGAAAGAAGCGATCAACCATGCCTTGCCTGTTGGGCGGGAAAGGCAGGTGGAGTTGGAGGGGAAGGAAGTAGAGTGCCTTGGGGTGAGGAGAGAAAATGGCAACAGCAGGCCGGGACGTGGCGGCTCACGCCTGTAACCCTAGCACCTTGGGAGGCTGAGGCAGGTGATTGCCTGAACTCAGGAGTTTGAGAGCAGCCTGGGCAACATGGTGAAACCCCGTCTCTACTAAAATACAAAAGAAAAAAGTAGCTGGGCAGCAGTGTGCTCCTGTAATCTCATTTACTCGGGAGGCGGAGGCAGGAGAATCGCTTGAACCCGGGAAGTGGAGGTTACAGTGAGCCGAGATTGTGCCACTGAACTCCAGCCTGGGCAACAGAGCGAGACTCCATCTCAAAAAAAAAAAAAGTGGAAACAGTTAAGGCAGACAATTCGACGTGACTTTGCTGTTAAGGGGCACAAAGCAGTGAGGTGGTTGTTGCAAGTGGAAATGGGGTCAAGAGAGGGTTTTAGGAGAGAACCGAGCTGAATGAAGGGAAAGAAGGTTGGCACACCCCTTGACAGGGATGGAAGAGGCCCTGGGGCCTGACAACACGCACAGGGTTAGGGCGCTGCCACCTAATTCTGGCATCTAACCCTCGTTTTTTTCATCTTTTTTTTTTTTCTTTTTCTGTTTTTTTCTTTTTCTTTTTCTTTTTTTTTTTTTTTTGAGGCGGAGTCTCACTGTGTCCCCAGGCTGGAGTGCAGTGGCGCGATCTCAGCTCACTGCAACCTCCGCCTCCCGGGTTCAAGCGATTCTCCTGCTCAGCCTCCCGAGTAGCTGGGATTACAGGCGCGCGCCACCATGCGCAGCTCATTTTCGCATTTTTAGTAGAGACTGGATTTCATCATGTTGGCCAGCCTGGTCTCCACCTCCTGACCTCAAGTGATCCGCCCGCCTTGGCCTCCCAAAGTACCGGGATTACAGGCGTGATCCACCGCGCCCGGCATTTAAATCTTGTAAAAAATAAAAAGAGAAGAGAACAAACCGCACGTTTCCACGGGGATGGGACCGTCTCTGGGAAGAAGGCCAAAGCGAGAAGCGCAGGAAGGACGTCCTGGAGTGAGGAGAGAGGGGAGACCTGGAGAAGTTGGGGGTCCGGAGGGAGGGAGGCCGCCCAGACGCCGGCGCGAGGTGCTGAGTGGGGCATGGGAGACCAGGCTGGGCGACAGCCAAAGGCAGGAAGGTGGGCAGGGGCTGCAGGGGGCAAGCAGGAGCTCTCCTGATGGCTGCTCTCAGGCGAAACCTAGGCCGAGTGTACAGCAGGTTGAGCAGGGAAGATGCCTTGGGAGAGTGGCTGGCGCAAGCCCGCAGAGGGTGTCAAGGACAGTGTGTGCCGGCTGCCGTGCGCCCTGGCGCCGTGCAGGGTGGAGTCCTGGGGCTGGGCCCGCGGACTGTGGTTGCGCCCAGGGTTGAGGGGACGCAGGCTGTGAGGTCACGGAGGCCCAGGCTGGTCTGGCCCTACCACCTCTCTCCATTCGCAGGCTAAGCTCTGGGGCCCTACCCTGTGCCCCCAGTGCCTGCTGCGCGAGGCCCAGGCCGCCCGCGCCCTGCCCGGCCCTCCCTGGGGCCTGCGCCTCACCCCGGGGTTCCATCTCCCTGGTTTCCTCTAGAGACGGAGTACGTGGTACTCCGGCAAGGCGAAGGGCGATGCTTGTTTACCATCACCATGGAGACGGCGGCGGGCGGGTCGCCAGGCACGGTGCGCCGGGGAGAGGCTGCTCTATCCCCAGCCCTCCCTTCTCCTACCCCTTTTCCTGGGCCCACCAGGCCCGGTGAGCCCACCTCAGGGGGAGTGCACACCTGGCTCTGACCTGCAGAACCGCCAGGGGATAGAGTGAGGTCTGTGATAAATAGTTAACACAGAAAATTAACACATCTCATTCTAGTTTATTTCTCTGCTCGTGGAAATAGTGAATGATTTAGAATCCTACGACGGTGTGACAGTGTCCGCTTTCACACCCTCAGGTGGTTCTGACGCATTCTGGGTGTAGGACGCTCTGGCGGGTGCCAGATGGTGCTGAGTTCATGCTTTCCAGTTGGTGGCACTTTGTCATTTCACCCTCAGGACAGTGCTGTGGAGGGGTCGATAAGAGTCCGAATCAGCAGGTGGGCACTGGTAATAATACCAGTAAGAACACCGCAGGTTTGTCCAGCTCCACCCTCTGCTACTTTTTTTTTTTTTTTTTTTTGAGACAGGATCTGGCTCTGCTCCCCAGGCTGGAGTATAGCGGCGGGATCTCAGTTCACTGCAACCTCCACCTCCCAGGCTCAAGCGATCCTCCCACCTCAGCCTCCCAAGTAGCCGGGACCACAGGCAGGCACCACTGTCCAACTAATTTTTGTATTCTTTGTAGACACAGGGTTTCACGATGTTGCCCAGGCTGGTGTCAAACCCTGGGCTCAAGCAATCCACCCTTCTTGGTCTCCTAAAGTACTGGGATTATAGGCGTGAGCCACCACACCTGGCCTGTTATGTCATTTTTCCAGTTGCCATTTTCCCCCAAATATATAGAAAACCATGTGCCTCATATTTCACAAATGTTGGTATCTTCCCAGTAGCGTGAGCAGGGCACTGTCTGCAGTGGGTCAGACCAAGGTGGTTCCAGCAGCACTGATTCTGCTGACCCTAATGGCAGCAAGCAGAGGGCAGTTTATTGGTGTTCGGCCCTCTGTGTCCCTAATAGAAGCCCCTGAGCCTTCCAGCCCAAGGCTCTGGGCCTCTGGAGGTGGAGTGCTCTCAGCTGGCCCAGGGATACAGTGCTGTGGCCCAAGCTCTGGCTCATGAGGTCAGAAACAGAAAATCAGCCTCAGAATCTCTCATCTCTGGCCAGCATTCTCCCTGCTGACTGAGTCACAGTGGTACTGTTCCTGATGGGTGTGGTCATAAAACAGTGCCTATGGGTGGTTTTCCCTCTGGAGTCTCCCCAGGACTCTTGTGACCCAAGGAGTGCACAGTGTGCATGTGAGTGCACATCACACACACGCACTGTGCACAGGCCCCTCGTCCTCAGCAGCACCCCGAGATCAGGCACTGGACAGGGGTTTATCAATGTGCAGCTGATCTGACTCAGCTCCAGGATGGCTGTGGTGTGTGTGAGGCGCTGCCCCTCCCAAGAGCTCTCAGAATTGGGGTGAGGTGTACAGAGAAAGCAGCCACCCGTCACAGAAGATGGAGTAGTAAAGTTAAGGGAAAGGTATGGCTGGGCACGGTGGCTCACACCTATAATCCCAGCACTTTGGGAGGCTGAGGCAGGAAGATCACTTGAAGCCAAAAATTCAAGACCAGTCTAGACAACATCGTGAGACACTGTCACTACAAAAAAAACAAAAAAAAAAAAAAAAACACTTTTTTTTTGCCTTAGCCAGGCCTGGTGGTGCATGCCTGTTTTGCAGCAATGGGGCAGGCTGAAGCAGGAGGATCGCTTCAGCCCAGGAGTTTGAGGCTGCAGTGAGCTGTGATCACAGCACTGCCCTCTAGCCTGGGTGACAGAGCAAGATCCTGTCTCAAAAAAAACAAAAACAGAGAAAGATATGGACAAACAGCTGAGGAGTTGAGATGCCAGCAATCAGGAGGCTTTCCTAAGAAGGGGAAATTAGCCCTGGGCTCTGGAGAAGACATGGAATTTCTGAGTGGGAGGGTGAGGGGGTGGACACCGCCAAAATCTCCCCCGGACTCCCCCAGCGTCCCCTCTGTCCCTGCCTCCTTGCTCTTCCAGCTCTGAAGCAGGCTGGCACTTGCTTCTCTGTCTCATCCCTCTTTTCTTTATTCAAGAAAAGCTACTAAAACTTGGTAAGAGCAGCAGAAGTCTATGGCATTGGAACCAGATCCCGCTCCCTCCCTAGCCCCCTCCCAACTCAGCTTGACAAAAGATCTACTCTGGGCAGCTGCAGGCAAGAAAATAGGGCTCTGGCTGGTGCAGTGATTCATGCCTGTAATCCCAGCACTTTGGGAGGCTGAAATGGATGGATCATTTGAGGTCAGGAGTTCAAGACCAGCCTGACCAACATAGTGAAACCCTGTCTCTACAAAAAAATTAGCCAGGTGTGGCATGCGCCTGTAGTCCCAGCTACCCCGGAGGCTGAGGCAGAAGAATCGCTTGAACCTGTGAGATTGAAGTTGCAGTCAGCCAAGTTCACACCACTGCACCCTAGCCTGAGTGACAGCGTTAGACTCTGTCAAAAAAGAGAGAGAGCGTGAGAAAGAAAAAGAAAGAAAGAAAGAAAGAAAGAAAGAAAGAAAGAAAGAAAGAAAGAAAGAAAGAAAGAAAGGAAGGAAGGAAGGAAGGAAGGAAGGAAGGAAGGAAGGAAGGAAGGAAGGAAGGAAGGAAGG
>CAUYQU010009565.1:0-40692 GCA_963574635.1 Cheracebus regulus | reverse complement strand
GAGTAGCTGGGACTACAGGCGCATGCCACCATGCCCAGCTAATTTTTGTATTTTTAGTAGAGATGGGGTTTCACCATGTTGACTAGGCTGGTCTCGATCTCTTGACCTTGTGATCCACCCACCTCGGCCTCCCAAAGTGCTGGAATTATAGGCGTGAGCCACCGTAACTGTCCTTTTTTTTCTTATAAATTTGTTTAAGTTCCTTAGATGCTGCATGTTATACCTTTATCAGAAACATAGTTTGCAAAAATTTTCACCCATTCTGTAGGTTGTCTGTTCACTTGGTAGTTTCCTTTGCTGTACAGAAGCTCTTTTATTTAATTAGATCCCACTGGTCAATTTTTGTTTTTATTGAAATTGCATTTGGTGTCTTCATCATGAAATCTTTGCCCATTCCTATGTCCAGAATGGTACTGCCTAGGTTGTCTTCCAGGGTTTTTATAGTTTTGGGTTTTACATTTAAGTCTTTAATACATACTGAGTTAATTTTTGTATACAGTGTAAGGAAGGGGTCCAGTTTCAATCATCTGTGTATGGCTAGCCAGTTGTCCAAGTACCGTTTATTGAACAAGGAATCCTTTCCCCATTGCTTGTTTTTGTCAGGTTTGTCAAAGATCAGATGGTTGTAGGCATGTGGCCTTATTCCTGGGTTCTCCATTCTGTTCCATTGGTCTATATGACTGTTTTTGTACCAGTACCATGCTGTTTTGGTTACTGTAGCCCTGTATCATAATTTGAAGTCAGGTACTGTGATGTCTCCAACTTTGTTGTTTTTGCTTAGGATTACCTTGACTATTCAGAGAGCCAATTAAAATGGAGCAAGTCGCCCAAAAAGAAGAGTGTGACAACAGAAGCTCTACCTCCCCAGCCACAGCCTTGTCTAGCTCTAGGGCCCCTGACTATCTTCCTACCACTCCAGCAAGGGTAGCTTTGGATTTGGGGGCGAGGAAGTTTATTAAAGGATTATTTTTAGATAACTGAGGACAGGTGAAGTGCTGATTTGCTGGTATTTGTTTTTCTTATGAGAATGAAAATAAAATGTAAACATTGGGATTGAGCATCAGGAATGTATTGTAGCATTCCTGATATATTACGGAATGCTTATACACTGTTGGTGACAGTGTAACTTAGTTCAACCATTGTGGAAGACAGTGTGGCAAAGAGGGGCAAAGATTTCATGATGAGATACAACTTTACAACCAATTATTAGGTGTTTAATGTTTTGTATGAGATGTGTTCAACCACTTCATTAGTCTTAACAGTTGTAGAGGAGCTGGAAGTTTGTTTAAGTAAAAACAGCACCAGCATTGCTGGGCAGGGATAGTTCCAGACTAGCCTGATGGGGAGAGATAGTTGGTACAATCAGTTGTCCTGCAAACATAAAAATTAGTCAAGAATCAATCTGGGTTTCTATCCCTATCCACTAGGTAGCTTGGGGTTACATAATATGAGCAAAGTACAGATAAAAACGACCTGGCAGATGAATTAGAGGAGCCCCGTAGTGTCCTACATGTAAGTGAGGATACTCTGGGTTTGAGTTCTGATCTCGCAATTCTGCAGGCTTGGAGCTTTACTTAATTAATGTAACCAGGAGCTATTGCATCTAAAGATAACCATTTTCAACCCAAGTTGTGCAACAGCATCAATCATCAGCAGAATTTTAAAAGTGTATACTTGGCCTGATGTCACCTCCTAAAATTCTAAATGAATGCATCTGGGTGGAGCCTTGCTGAGTTTTTTTTGTTTGTTTGTTTGTTTTGTTTTTTTTTTTTGTTTTTTTTTGAGACGGGGTCTCATTGTGTTGCTCAGGCTGGAGTGCAATGGTGCAGTCACAGCTCACTGCAGCCTCAAATCTCTACAGCCATGCACCACCATACCCGAATGCTTGACTAATTTTTAATTTTTTTGTAGACACAGGGTCTCACTATCTTGCTCAGGCTGGTCTCAAACTCCTGGACTCAATAAATCCTCCCAAAGTGTTGTAATTACAGATGTGAGCTATCATGCCCAGCCAAGTTTCTATTTTTAAGCATTCCAAGTAATTCAGACACAACCTAAGTTAACAAGTACAATTCCAGAACATAAAGTTTAGACAGCCCAAGGTCCAGAACAAATCAAGAATGAATATGTATTTTTAAAAACCCTAATTTAACTAACCTTTCTTTCCTTTTCTTCCTCACCTTTTCCCCATCCTTTCTTTCCTCCCTCAAATATTTATTGAACACTTATTATGTGCCAGATACATAGGCGTCATCTCCCTGACAATAGTTACCTATCTAAGTCCAATTGCCAACATCTTCTCTTTCCAAAATGGAAATTTCCTAGGAAAAGCAAATTAAGGTTAGAAGATTGCTTAATAAACAATAAGTCATTGATTCCTTTAACAAGCATTTGTTAAGTCTTTACGCACTCATCAGAATAAATGTCACTGAGTGATCTTAAGGGAGATTTGTATTTCACTACAGTTGCTGGGTGTGTCTCTCTTTACTCTTCTGAGATCTTCTCTTCCTGCCAACTCCATCAATGCATTGTGTTGGCAAGTTGATATAGCCCTATCTAGGATAGCACTAGAGAAATATGGGCATTCTTCTGGACCTCTTTTACCAGACCGTAAGACTATTATTCTTTTGTTTTTATTTATTACACTCATACCTACTTTATTTCAAAACAATTTCATAACTTGGTGTCTTTCATAAGGTTGTAGGTCTTACTGTAATTACTTAGGGAGGAAAGTACCTCAATCATTAAACTATTTGCAAATCATCTCAGTCAGACACACCTACGATAGTTTCTTCTACCTAGATAATCTTATTTGCAGAATGAAAGTGCTTAAGGGCCTCAGTCTGAGAGGGTAGACCTTTCCTATGCCAGATGGATTGTTCTCAGACACCTCAGTTTGGAGAAACTGCACCCATTTTAGTTTGGTATCTGTAGCATTCTGTCCAGCTGGGCTACTCTGAAAAAACATTCTACAAAAGCAGTGAGTCCCTCCCTATAGAAGTCAACCATGTCAATCAGCCGCCTCAGCCACAAATCAGGAGTTTCACCCATATTTTCTCTACTTTTAAAATGCATTTTATTTAAACTATCCCTTATTTGATGACACCTCCCAATATAAATCCCTATTCCTGAACTCTTTCCTGAACTCTAGCCGCAAATCCAGCTACTTCCTGTCATCTCTACCCAAGTCACCTACGTGACACTTTATGTCAGAAATGGAATTAACATTTCCCCAATATGTGTTCTTCAGCTGATATTTCCGACTTTGATCGGTGGCAACACCAAGCACCCAACATCCTGGGAAAGAAACCGAAGGTTCATCATGGATTCCTCTCACTCCATGCTGTTCTTCCTTTGCTCTTCTCATCCCACTCAGTAAATTATAGAGTCTCTTTGAATCCACCTTTTCACATCTCTCATACCCATGCTGTTCTTTCCTTTCCACCGCAACTGCCTTAGTCTAGCGTCTCATTAACTCTTGTCGGACGATTGTCATTGGTTTCTCTAACTATAGTCTTTTTCTCCTTCCATTCAGCCCCAACAAAGCCAGAAAAATAGAAGCTTGATTTCTAAAATCAAGCTTTCTGTATTTCTAAAATAGAAGCTTGATCATGTTTCTCCTTTGTTCAAAATTTTCCCCAACTATCACCACTTACAGGGAAAGGGTAGAAAATGAAGGGATCAGAACACACCAAAGTACTCATGGCATCTCTGGGGAAATTGTAAGCATTTTGAGAGGGTGCCCAAGCTCATGCATGTGACATAAAGGATGGAGAAGGTGGGCACAGGCTGGACCCTCTGGAGCAGGCGAAGTATCTCTCTGCTCCTTCTTCCTGGGTTGCCTTGCCCTACTCCCTTAACTGCTGGTTCCATGACTTCTGGAAAGGAGTCTTTAACATCCCTAGAGAAGACTTAGTCATTTCTTCCTCAGTGCTAATGCTTTGTCTCATACTGTTGCTATTGTCATCTTAATCACACTATAAAATAATTACTTGTTTGCATGTATCTCCTCTTAAGACTATAAGCTCCTTGAGGACAAGGGCTATGTCTTATTCATTCCTATATCTCTGTATACCAAACTGCCCAGCACATAGTAAGCCTCCAATAACTGGTCTCTTTCCCTCTACTCTCTACTTTTTTATCTCATGAGAATGCAGGCAAGAGATAATGAAATCTTAACTAAAAGTGATGGTAGAAATGTAGAGGCAGAGATACATTTTTAAAACTATTTAAGAAATTGAATAGATTGTGATTCACCGAAAGGGGATAAGAAATGATTGTCAGACCTCTTCCTTTAAGAAGGAGCCCATCTTTCTTGCTTTCAGTTATATCTGTTTAAAATTGTATTTATTTTGTTCATTTACTCCTTATAGCTTGTGGTGAATCTAATATTGAGTTAGCATTGTATCAGACCAAATTTAATTATAAACATTTTTGACACTTTCCCAAAGCTTTTGTTCTGTTTTTAGAAATAGTTTTTTTTCTTTTAAGTGGTGGTAGTTAAGACAGAATTTAACAGAGTACAGATGAAATTTCAAAGCAAGAAAATTACAAGTCGGAAAACAGACATCCACTAGAATGTTAGCCGAATTTGGACAGACTGTAGTAAAAGTCACCAGAAATAACAATTGAACACAATGAAGAGAATACAGGTGATGACAAGAGTGTTCTGTTTGGATCGAGGGAAACTTGGTGTGGGTGACCCCAGGAGCTAAGCTGGATATAAACCACGTGAACCAAGCATCAGCCTCCCTTGTAACAAAGAGAGTCCTCGATCTCGAGAAGAACATATGCCTTCCTGAGGGACTGGACTCCCAGCCACTCCTCCCAGGCAGAGCTGGTGGGGGAAAGTCCTATGTGAGGCGGAGGCCATGGAGACAGGAACAGGTTTCTCCTACAGTAGAAGGCTGGAATTAGCAGCATGTACCACACATCCTCAGTTTGACTCTGTGAGATTCTGACATGCTCATCCAGAGTTTCTCTGTACGTTATACTTCTGACTCAAAAATGAGTGAGATATGAAATATTTGAGCTAAAATGGTACATCCATACTGATCCATACTGATCTCTCCTCCTTACTTAGAGTACAGCCATTGAGTCTGTGCCAGAAAGAAAACTCTTTTTCCTACCATCATATCCCTCTGCTGCATTAATTTTAGGAGTTCATTCAGAACAAGTCATATAGTGATAAGCCCCCAGCCAGTGGGCCAGATACAACTACAGGATGACTAGCCCCTATGAGTCAGCAAAATAGATATAACATCATAGTCATTGAGTCATGACTTGGCATCTCCATGTCAGCATCTGTGTTTACCCATTTGTGAGCCTTTCATTGCCTACTACCACCGGCACTGGTTTAGGGTGGGAAGACTCCTTTTTCTGCTACCCAATTGTGTTTTTATTCATTCCAAATGACTGCCCTGAGACAGAGGATGCAGTGATGACCAGGGTATTCAGGATCTGTCTTAGTGTCTAAACTCTTACTCCAAACCTACTCAAAAATGCCCTCTCCTTTCTGACAGCTAGGTGCCAGGAATTTTGCACAGAAGCGGAAAAAAGAAACATTATTTCTGGACCTCTCTCTCCTCTAGCCTTCCCTTACCAAACTTGTGAAATTACTTAGAAGGTTTACTGAAGGCAGGTCTCTGGACTAGGCACAAGGAATCAAACAATTTATTACTTACTTCATGATGTAAGTGGTGCATAAAGGAGTGCTGCAGAAAACTTACATTCTCAAGTCCCACTTGGATGACTCATAAACACTGAAACAGTGAAATTTGCGATAAAACAATTTGCCATTATATCTTTAGTTTTATCTTACATTCAATATTATAAATGTCTGAGGCATCGAACTAACTAGATTTGAATGTAACTAGATAGGGCTGGGTACAATGATTCATACCTGTAATCCCAGTACTTTGGGAGGCCGAGGCAGGCAGATCACTTGAGGTCAGGAGTTCCAGATCAGCCTGGCTAACATGGTGAGACCCCGTTGTCTACTAAAATACAAACAAATCAGCCAGTGTGGTGGCAGGTGCCTGTAATCCCAGCTACTATGGAGGCTGAGGCAGGAGAATTGCTTGAACTTGGGAGATGGAGACTGCAGTAAGCCAATATCACGCCACTGCACTCCAGCCTGGGCGACAAAAAAAAAAAAATGTAACTAGATGGAATTTTAGCCAGTTTAAATAAAAAATCATACAAATGTAGAGATGTCATATATGGAGATGTGACAGAAAAAATGTAGCTCTGTAATTTTGGCTGAAAATAATGTAGTTTCACTCATAACCCCAGGATAAAAATTAACTGAATTTTCGTTCTCATTTAATATTGATATAATTCACAATTTTTTTAAAAGTCAGGTAACAGTTCCGCATTTTGATAAAAATGCTTGAGCTCTCAGAGCCCCTTGCCCCCTAGGACGGAGTCCAAGTGTATGGAGGGAGATGTGTGGCTTATGTGTCTGTGTAACACTGGGGAAAAAGGACATCCTGTCCTCATGCTAGGCCTTTGGTGAATGCTGCTTTTGGTGAATGCTCGTAGTATCTGCTGTTTTGCAGAGCTGCTTGTAATCACCTGGAAGCTGTTCATCCCGATGGCCCCATCCTTATCCTGCTGCTGGAACAACTTGAGATCTGGGATTACCAGCTCCCACACAGCCTGCTAGAATGCCCCAGGCTATTGTCCCCCACTTGTCCCTTACCCCCTCTAATAAACCTGCTGGCTCAGCAATTCACCCCTGGCTCTCTAGACTAGAGCTCCATATTTCATCTTAGTAATGTTCTACCCAGTTCTATTCAATCTGCTAATGAAGTCATCAGCCAACATTTATTTTCAGGTATTACCTTTTTAAAATTTCTAGAAGTTCTGCTTTTAAAATAATTCTGCTTTTTCTTTGTTCGTATTTTCAATTTCCAACTTTTCTTTTTTTAAAACATCATTTAAACTAAATAGAAGTATAAATTCTATTTAGCATTGATAAATTAAGCTAGCTGAGTCTTTCAGTCTGTGACTGTTGTCCACTCTTTGACATTCTCATTTATGTTGCTTTGTGTGCATGATTCATGATTATAAGTGGCTCAATTCTTTTAAAACCTTTTCTGTAAAAATTATTTTGAATTGAACTTCGAGTTCTCTATAGTGGAATAGCGTCTAACTCTTCTAGTTACCTGGAAGTGCTACCATATAAAAATTATTTAATTAAATTCTCAGATTGAAAGCATGAATTCTAACAGGTCATCTTTCATGGGACTGTAATATGATTATGCAATTTCAGTGAGGATTTTTTTTCCTTCTTTTCAAAACCAGCAGTTACATAGCAAGTTATTTTGTACCTTTCCTACACAATGGAGTTTATTTCTCATTAGGCAGCTTTTCACAGAGGATGCAACCACTTGAGATTCTCCCAACTTTATGAAAGGATTCCTCACCTTGGCACGCCTCTGAGGTTTATCTCTCATTCCCTGAACCTCAAGCAACAACCAACATTTCCAGGTTTAATCAAAACTCCCTAGTTTAAGAGCCTCCAGCATCTGGTTACCTCCCAGGGTTCCTAGTTTCCCTTCTTTTATGTGCTTAGTGAATTCCTTACTTTTGTGCCAGCTCAATGCAGCATTTTTATTCTGTCCAGGATTTTGTTTTAGTCAGGAGAGCCACCTAGGGTACTACTCCAGCATACTACGGGAAATGTAACCAGTCCTATTTCTATCATAAATAAGAATAAACATTTACATCGTTGAGATTTTGAATCCTCAGACTTTGCCACCCGTCAGTTTTAGATTAGAATTTCAGTTCTTTGACCTACAAGACCATAGACAAGTTAGGCGTTTTTTCATCCATTTGTTTGTTTGTTTTTAATTGTGTCCACAGTGAGGGCACTGCTCTACTAAGTGGGAAGCCTTCACCCAGAAGCTGGTTGTCTCTGAATAAGTGGTTTGGGATGACCTCCTGGGCTCGAGGGATCCATGGAGGTGCATAGCATGACCTAGAAGGGAACACGGCTCCCTCCCCTGTTTGGCTGCAGTAAGTTTCTTAAACTTTTTTTAAACTCTGCTTTCTTCCTTTGTTAAATTGAGATAATAATACCTTACTTGTCAGGTTGATACAAGGATTAAACAGATCATTATCTGTAAAATACTTAGCAGGCTCCCTGGCATATATCCAGTGATTATTAGCTATTTTGATTATTAGTGTTATAAGTTTTCTCCATACTCTTAAATTTTTCATAAACATAAATTTTACTCAGCTAATTAAATATTTATCTAATGACTACCATGTTTAAGCTTCTAGAGTTAAAATAGTGAACAAGACAAAGCCCCTACCCTTTGATTTATTTTCTAATAAAAGAGAGAAGTAATAAACCAGTAAGTAAATAAATATAATATATGTCTTGACCCAGCAATCCCATTACTGGGTATATACCCAAAGGAATATAAATCATTCTATTACAAAGATACTTGCATGAATGTGTTAACTGCAGCACTAGTCACAATAGCTAAGACATGGAATCAAACCAAATGCCCATCAGTGATAGACTGAATAAAGAAAATGTGGTACATATACACCATGGAATACTACGCAGACATAAAAAGGAATGAGATCATGACCTTTACAGGAACATGGATGGAGCTGGAAGCCATTATCCTCAGCAAACTGACGTAGGAACAGAAAACCAAACACCACATGTTCTCACTTATAAGTGGGAGCTGAACAATGAGAACACATGGACATAGGGAGGGGAATAACACACACTGGGGCCTGTCCGGGGATAGGGTCGGGGGAGGGGAGAGCATTAGGAAAAATAGCTAATGCATGCTGAGCTTAATACCTAGGTGTTGCTCTGGTAGGTGCAGCAAACTGCCATGCACATGTTTAACAAACCTAAACATCCTATACATATACCCCGGAACTTTAAATAAATATTTTTAAGAACATATATATATATGTATATAATGTCAGGTACTAATAAATGTGACCCCAAAAAAACCATAAATTAAAGTGGGATATGGAAAATGATTGGATATGGTATAGATGCAGTATTATTTTAAATAATTATTTTAAATTAATTATTTTTAAATTAATATTAATATTATTTTAAAAATAATTATTTTAAATTATTTTAAATAATATTATCAGACAAGGCCTCTCTGAGGAGGAAATAGTTAAGAAAAGTTCCTTAGTAAAGTGAGGGAATAAGACATACAGATATCAGAGAAGAAAAGCCTCCCAGGCAGAGACAACTGCAAGTACAAAGACCTTTAACTCGAGATGCACTTGCCCTGGTGGAAATGTCAGGAAGGCAAAGATGACTGGAGCAGAGTGGAAGGAAATGAGTTGGAGAAACTGGGAGGGGCCAGACCGTGTAGGGTCTCAGGATCCACGGTATGGAGTATGGCTTTTATTCCAAGTAATGGAATTGTCGTTGGGGCATTTTATACAGGGGAATGACATGATCTGATTCATATTGTAATAAGACCATTCTAGATAATGTATGAAGAACAAACAATGAGATGAGAGCAATTGAGTCTAATGGGAAAAGCCAGTTGGGAGGGATCTTGCTGACTCAGCAACAGACAAGAGATGAGATTTGGGAAAGGGTGGTAGTTGTAGAGATGCTAAAAGGGTGCTTGACTTGAAAATAATGCTCCCAAAGTTTGGTGCTAGATTTGGATGTGGAAAGATGTAAAGGAGCCCAGGATAATGAATATCTAACATTTTGAGCTGAATGAGACAGATAAATGACATGGGGAAGAATGAGAGTACACTGAACTTGGTAAGTGAGGAAATCAAGTCTGGTTTTGTACAGATTAGTTGGATATGTCTATTAGTGGAAATGTTGAATAGGACATTGGTTACTCAAGAGTCTAGAGCTCTGAGGAGCTGTAGATAACATCTAGGTCAATAGCATATGGATGGTTTTTATTTATTATTTATTTTTTATTTTTTTTAACCTGCTAATATTTTTATTTTTCTAACACTTTAAAAATTTTTGTGGATACGTAATCATATATATTTATGGAGTACATGAAATGTTTTGATACAGGCATGCAGTGAGTGATAAGCACATCATGGAGACTGGGGTATCCATCCCCTTAAGCATTTATCCTTTGAGTTATAAACAATCTGATTACACTCTTTATTTTTAAATGTACTATTAAGTTATCATTGACTATAGTTATTCTATTGTGCTATTAAATAGCAGGTCTTATTCATTCTATTTTGTTTTTTTGATACCCATTTCCCCATCTCCCTCACAGCCCCCGAAACTACCCTTCTCAGCCTCTGGTAACCATTCTACTCTCTATGTCCGTGAGTTCAATTGTTTTGACTTTTAGATCCCACATGTGATGTCTGTCTTTCTGTTCCTGGCTTATTTTATGTAACATAATGATCTCCAGTTCCACCCCATTTGTTGCAAATGACTGGATCTCAGTCTTTTTTATGACTGAATAGTACTCCATTGTGTATAGGTACCATCTTTATCCATTCACCTGTTGATGGACACTTAGATTGCTTTCAAATCTTAGCTGTAGTAAACAGTGCTGCAACAAACATAGGCGTGCAGTTATCTCTTTGATATGCTGATTTCCTTTCTTTCCAGCAATGGGATTGCTTTCAATCCAGCAATGGGATTGCTGGGTCATATGGTAGCTAAATTTGTAGTTTTTCGAGGAACCTCCAAACAGTTCTCCATAGTGGTTGTACTCATTTACATTCTCATCAACAATGAATGTATGAGGGTTCCCTTTTCTCCACATCATTGCCAGCATTTGTGATTGACTGTCTTTTGGATATATGCCATTTTAACTGGCACCTTTTCATATATGTGGATGGTTTTTAAACCATGAAAGAGGATGAGATTACATAATGCATGAATGTAAGTACAGAGGCAGAGTTCCAAGAATTGAATCCTGGCTGCTCTGGCATTCAGACACTTGGAAACCAAGAATGAGAGTCCAGTGAGTACACAGGAATCCATGAAAACAGATATCCAAGAAGCCAATTGAAGAAAATATGTTTTACAAAAGCGTTTGTGGTCAACTGCTTCAAATGCTGCTGAGGAGTCTCTAAGATGAGGATTAAAAATTCACCACTGTATTTGACAAAATGAACATTATTGCTAGGAGTGAAGATGTGATGGAAGTAGGTTGATGTGAGAGATTTAATACTGACATCTCTTTGGAGGAGTTTGTTATAAAGGAGAGGAAAGTAATGGAGTGTGTAACTCTCTCCTGTCTTCTGGCGTTGCCGGTTATCTTTGACATTCTTTGGCTTGTGGCAGCATAACTCCATTCTCTAGCTCCATCTTCACATGGTCCTCTTCTTTGTGTCTATGTTTCCTGTATCTTTCTTCTGTTCTTATAAGGGCACCAGTTACTGGATTTAGGGTCCACTCTAATTTAGTATGACTTCATCTTAACTTATTATATCTGCAAAGATCCTATTTCCAAATTAGGTCATATTCTGAAGCTCTGAGTAGACATGGATTTTGGAGAAATACTGTTCAACTCACTATAAGAATTGAGGACATATGCAAAGAAGTGATTATCTCAGTGAACAACACAGTCTAGTAAGGAAAGAGATATAAGACATGTAATGGGATGGGTAATGGTCACTAAAAAATGGTAAGGCGCATAGATTGGCCAACCCTAAATGGAGTAAGGATACTACAGTGAGAGAGTTGGAAAAGCAGGAGATGGTGAACAGAGAATGGGAAGCCAGAAATGTTGGAGGCAGTGCATTAATTGATGATGTAAATTCTAGGGTGTAATCATTGAAGAAGTTAGCAGAGGGATTGTAAAGGAAAAGAGCATCAGAACCGAGGATAGGTTGCTTTGTTTGGTCCTGGCCATCTCCCCGTAGATCCAAACAAGTCAGGGAGCCACAGTAACAGCTCCAAATTACTTCAGGCTAATTCTTGTGGTTCATGCCTATAATACCACACTTCGAGAGGCCAAGGAGGGTAGACTGCTTGAGACCAAGAGTTCAAGACCAGCCTGGACAACATGGTGAAACCCTGTCTCTACAAAAACGGCAAAAATTAGCCAGATGTGCTGGTGTGTTCCTGTAGTCCCAGCTACTAGAGAGGCTGAGGTGAAAGGATTGCCTGAGCCCAGGAGGTCAAGGCTGCAGTGAGCCATGAGTATGCCACTGCACTGTAGCCTAGGAAACCAAGCAAGACCCTGTCTCAAAAAAAAAAAAAAAAAAAGAACTGATGATAGCAGGGAACTTTGAAAACAAGACATTAGCTGATTTACCTATGGGGGTGTTAAAGTCCTCAAGAATGATGTCAGGAGGGGTAGAAGATGGAAAGGTAGGGAGTCATGTGCCAAAACCCTTAGTGAGTGAGGAAGAATAATGAGGCTGTCAGGTAATTACAGCAATAAGTATGAATAGCAGCCAGTTTCTTATGGCATGTAAGCATCAAAAGAACTGGAGATTTCAAGAGAGGAGCAAGGCAGGTACAAATCCACCTTCAGGTGCCATGAGAGCCAGAGGTGGAAAAGCAACAACATTCTCAGAAGAGTGCCCAGTGGGCTGCACAATTCTCAGGGACTATTCAGGTTTCAGTTAGAACAAGGATGTTGCAAGCATGTTTTCAAGACATAGAGGATTCTGCTGGCAACAGCCTGGTAGAGGGATTGGGAAATGATCAGAACAATGGGAGATGGAATCAGATTACAGAATGTATCCTGCCATGCTGGGTAAGAGGCTGGGGAGGAGGTTTAGCCAAGGAGACTTCCGGTGGCAATAGAAGTAAACAGGACAGCAAAGCCCTCCATTGTTGGGAAAGACTGTAATTCAGTTAATTTTTCTCCTAATTTGAGGCACGTGATAGGCCCTATATTCTCAATATTATTTATAATGAGATGGATAATGGTCACTGAAAAATGGTAGGGTGCACAGATCATTTATAATACGGAGAATATTTGGTACACCTACCCAAGCATTACAGCAACCATGCCTTCAGACTGTAGGTGGTCCACTGGGCTTAGTAATGCGACTAGAATGGGAGCCTGAGGTCATGGAGAGATGGGCTTGTGGACTGTCACTTCTTCATTCACAGCACCTAGCACATAGTAGGAATTTCAAAATGGCGGCATGAGTTACAGTCATTTGAAAATCTAAAACTAAAACAGTCCTTGGTTCTCTTCCTCCATGCTTTCCTTTGTCCTTTTTAGCGGTGGAGTGGGGGAGCACAATGTGACGCCAAAAGATTTTTCTGCTGTTATAATAGTCTTCCAGCCTGTTTACTTGTTCAGGGCACACTGTCACCACGTGACAGGACGTGTGGGCTCTAAAAGGACAAAGTGTGTGGATCCTAGCCAGCAGGGTCAAGAAAATACTTCATAAACAAGGCTGTAAATAACATCTGGGCTGTCCAAATACAGGAGGACCTAGTTGCTTTCCTTTGGTTGTTGCTTTGTTTGGTCCTGGCCATCTCCCCGTAGATCCAAACAAGTCAGGGAGCCACAGTAACAGCTCCAAATTACTTCAGGCTAATTCTTGTTGCCGAGACTATATGGCAGGCTGTCAATGGGAAAACCAGACTCTCTGCAGAGTGAAATGACAGGAAACCAGTGAATCATAGCATCGAAGAAGAAAGCCAAAAGATCAGATTAATCAAGATAAAGACTTTGAACCATGAAGGGGAAATAAAGCTTATAAACATTTTTTATCTCAGAGTACAGAAAATATTTAATGAGAAGAAGAAGAAGAATTGAATTTTTTCATCTAAATACCTCAAGCCAAAAATTTTCATGTAGACATTACTCAATGTAGGCATCCAATACTCAATTCATTTTCTTTCTTCTGCAATTGATTTGCAGATTATTATAAAAACATCCTTTACTAGTAGAAATTACTTCAAATAAAAGATAAAGATGAGTTTTAATATCTTGAAAGAAAACTACATTTTAAGTATGCATTGCAGAAAACTCTGCCTTGGCTACAGTTGCAAAGCTCCCAGTTACCTCGATTATTCACATGGTGTTGCGTCTTTGATGGATGGTGTAACCTGTTCAGAAATTAGGGTGAGTTCTGCTCAGGCCACCCTCACAAATGAAGGCAACTTTATGGGAAAAATGGTGGGAAGGACCTTCTATGTTGGCTTCTCTCTTTCTCTGTCTCAAAGGGGAGGGCCAGGAAAAGATCTTTTGCCAACATTATCCTGAACCTCTACTCAGCCATTGTTAGAATCACAGGAGTGAGAAAGAGAAAAAAAAACGTAATGGCTAGACTGGGAAGGGCTCCAGCTCCCCGCCACTGGCTGCAGATGTCATCTAGCTGTGTCTGTGGAAAGATCACCTAGGCACCCCAGGGCCAATGTCTGGGAGCCCGATCCTGGGAAAAGGTGTCGCAAGGGCGACTTTCTTCACCAGGGCTCTGGAAGTGCTATTTTGTCTCTGATTCAATTCCTTTCAATAGATACTAATTGAATAACTACTATGCACACTACGAAGTTACAAGGAAATAGCAGTGCACTTGAAATCAGGAGATCTGAGTTGATAGCCAGGTTCTACCACTGACCACCTATGACCTTAGGTCAACCAGTTGATCTTTTTCTCAGTGTCTCTATATCTGTAAAGTGGGTTTAATATGAGCACTAAATGACATAAAGTTTGTGCTGCTATGTGGCCAACTGTTACTTTTCTTTCTATCTTCTTGTGGATTTGCTGTTACAGAAAACATAAAATCAGTGTTGTTGCTCTCTGTGGAGAGATACTAGCCTAACTCATGGGAAAATTTTGCACATATACCTGGAGATGACATGAGGGACCCACCCCAGGACTGTAAATCCAGATCTCTGTGGTCCAAGCAAGAATCTTTCTATTCCCCAAACTTTCCAGGTGATTCTGCAGCATTCTATTGCAAAGCTGGCCTCAGTCTTCCTGAACCCCACAAATGCTGGCATTGTCACAGAGACTCCTGAGATGTAAGACCTTATAGGCATTCCAAAAGTTATGTTACACCCAATACTTTAGAGTTGAGGGACTGGATATAGGGAGAGAAAGAAAGGGAACCTTTCCCCATAACCTTCTCTTCCACTGTATGATATATGAGCTCTAACCACAAAGCTCACAGAGCCATTTTCGTGTTCCTCTTTCATGGTCCTAACCCCTTTCTACTTTGCATTAGAAATTATATATAATTTATTCTCTCCATGGTTCACCTTGTATTCCTCAAAGTGCCTGGCACATAGCAATGAGAAATCAGTGTTTAAGTGAATTGATAGATGAATGAATGCAGCAGTGAATTCAGTTTTTTCAACTTCTATACCTGCCAAGATCCCAAAGGAAAGGGGTGATTGGACTAGGAAGAGAAAGACAGTGTCGGTGTCTCTGAAGCTGCCTTGACCAGAAACAAAGCATTTTTGACTCACTAAGAACCATTTATTTCCCCAGGGATGAGAACAAGAGCACCTTTTCCTGTCTCTCCAGGCCAGAAATGAATACTGAGATCTTGAAATGCCTTGCTCTGCTCTGCCAAACTCACAAACACACCATATAACATGCTGATGAAATAATTTTAAAGAAAAGAAAAATCAGCTGGGCACAGTGGCTCACGCCTATAATCCCAACATTTTGGGAGGCAGAGATGGGTGGATCACCTGAGGTCAGGAGTTTGATTCCAGCCTGACCAACATGGCAAAACCCTGTCTCTACTAAAATACAAAATTAGGTGGACGTGGCAGCAAGTGCCTGTAATCCCAGCTACTTGGGAGGCTGAGGCAGGAGAATCACTTGAACCTGAGAGACTGGAGGTTGCACTGAGCCAAGATTGTGCCATTACACTCTAGCCTAAGCAGCAGAGCAAGACTCTATCTCAAAAAAAAAAAAAAAGAAGAAGAAGAAGAAGAAAAGAAAAACCATAATTGAAGTAGGTTGTCCTCCAGTGACACTTAGTGCCCTAAAAAAATGTAAGCAACCATGGTCTCAGGCTTTCAGCAGGCAGCTTGGTGCCCCTGTCCCATGCATGCAACTGTCTGATGGAGAGCTCTAATAGACTGATAGCAGAGTTTATAGTGGGGAGGTTTCTAAAACCAAGAAACTGTATAAACACAGAAAACTAAAAGATGAAGAATCAACAGAACCAAGAGCTTATTTGTAATGTCTCATGTACCCTTTGGGAGGCTTCCAGATTTGAATTGCTTATGTGAAATCTATCTTGCTGAGGATATGCATTAAGGCATATTCTTCAAATCCATTTTGGGGGCATCATTTCCATCAACCAGGCAATTTCAAGACCAGGTTGGCCAAGATATCTTAGAGTTTCACAATGGAACATGTTCTTTGAAATGCAAGAATGAAAAGCAGGGTCTCAGGTGGAGAATATGGAAGGTCAATCAATTACTGTTAAAGTCCTTGGCAAGGTCCACCCGTATCTGCTGTTATTGAGGGAATAACTTCAGTTGGAACAGGTAGCAGTCACTTAACTTGTCAGTTGAGCTGTTTAGATGAGTAGCTCACAAGATTCACTGCCAGCCTGAATTAAATGTAAGTGTACCCCCAGACTGCTTTCAGCATCACTTGTACAAATACATATAAATTTACATATAGGTGTGTATATGTATATATTTCCAGCTCCACTTCTGAAGAAGCCAATTCAGTAGGACTATGATAAAAGAATAAATACTTTTGAAGGTCCTCATATGATTCTGGGGCCTTCTAGATTTGGGAACTACTATCCATAATTAATAGAGTCCAGGTATAGCCCAGGTATGGAACAACTCCAAGGCAGCTTTGGAGTCATTACCAAATAGGGCATTTCCATTCTTTGGTACATTTTTAATATTGAGAAACACTTCAGGTAGTGAGTTAAATTGTATAGAGATATTCATATGCTCTACACACACACACACACACACACACACACACACACACACACACACGTGATAGAAAAAAAATCTAGATTTGATTCATCCAGTTGCTAGCCAAATTCTTTCCATCCACTGAACTTCCTCAGAGTTCTTTGAAGTCAACAGTTACTTTGTTCTCAGAGGAATCATTCTGTGGCAAGGAAAATGTTGAAAGCGTAGCAATGGTATTAGGACTTTCCAAATCTGAATCATTTCAAAATATTTATCTGTATTTTGTTTATCCTTCTTTAATATTTAGACTTCATTCTTTCTATTAACCAAATCTATTGATATCAGTCACTTGGAAGGCAGAGTAAAGACAGTAAACTTGCCAGTGTTGATAATAAGAGGTAGCTACAATAACTGATTTCCTTATTAATCTTCCCTGTCCTCTTTCGGAAGCACAGCTTTGGTGATGGAATAGAACCCTGAGCACAGCGCCTGAAACACAATCATTTCATAGTAAATATGAGCTATAATTTGCATTATTCTTTTTTTCATTAACTCATTAGCCAGCACTCCTCCTCCTGACAGGTCACCAGCAATGTACTGAGGGAATATTTTACACATATCCTATTACTGTTTTCTGGTCTCCTGTTCTGTCCATCATATGTTTGTCCCTGGCACTTACAGAGTGAGAAATCTGGGTAACCTCTCTTCATAGTTGAAACAGGTGGCTTTTTTTTTTTTATTTTTCTCTTAGATTCTCTGTTTACAGGAAACCATAGACACTAATGTCAATTTCCTATATTGCTGTAATATCTCAGGACGCAGGGACTGCACTTTTCATGATCCCTCCTCTTTCTGCATAAGCCCTTCCTCACAGCAATGTGCACTGTGGTGTCTGAACACATACTGACTCCTAACTGTGGGCGCGGCTGCTCCCACCCGTTTCTACTCCGCAGCTCCACTCTGTGGCCCTCAGCAAGGACCTTCAACTCCAAAGAGTACTGAATCATTGTATTACACCCAGTCCAGATCCCAGTTGGTAGCCTTTGTGTTTTTTACTATGTAATGGATTAAGTGTTGATATTTATAGTAGCTTAGTTATTGATAACCCAAATGATAAGATCACTTTAGTGTCTCCCAAATCATTTCTGTTCCTTCAGTGAATGCTTCCACTGGATTCCCTCATCACAGCACATCATCAATCAGCTTCTGCAATCACAGGGAAATTCACAAAGCCAGAGCATGTGTGTGTATGAGCCTTTGCAAGAGATAGGCAAATTACTCAAAAAGGGACATTTTAAATCTGTTTTGCTTTTAATGGCCTTCCACCTCCCCACCACACACACACACACACACACACACACACACACACACACACACACACACGGAGAGCTTCTGTTTTTCCATGAGCTTTTGAAATTTTGCTTGGCTTATACCCCTGAGGCCATTGGACAGGAAATGAGAATTGGATAGGAAAGGAGCTGAAAACATCTTTTGCAAATTTTTTGTTCTGTGGTGTATGATAATTTTCCATCTAAAATGTTTTAAAAATAGATTTACCAGGAAATACTGCTTTCTTTATATAGGACTGCCATTCTTAAACATTTATATATGGTTATTATTATCACTACCAGTTAAAATCATTCTATTAATAATCTCTTGAATAATGATTTTCGTTTGACCACCTGAAAAGTTTAGAAAATGCTGGGACAAATTTCCCTGCAATCTAATTTTAGAGATGATGCTCTAAGAACAGTCATATCCTATTGAAGGGACATGTCTTGTAGAATTACAGTGACTGAGAGGCAGATTTTTTTTAAACCCTTATCGTTCACTCTTTTAATTTCACTAACTATAAAGGAATAGTTTCAAATGGTTTTTACCTAAACACAACAAGTGACCCTTCTGATTTTATTTAAGATTTTTAGATTTTCTAATTCCCTTCATCTTTGTTATCAATTATGCATTTTCTTCCCAATATATATTAAAATGGAAAAAACAAGATAAATGTACCCAGTTTTTCCTTAAAGATTTATTCTTTAGTTTGAGCTTATTTTCTACTTTTTTGTGTTCAAATGTCCTTTCTTTTTTGAAGTTATGAATATGATAAATAAAAAATTGTGATTAGTGTTCTCATTTGACAAAATTCAAACTTGATGCTTCCACATTGGTACCCAAATTTAATTTTGAAGTTTCATTTCTGAATGAAATATAAAAGTCCTGAAATCAGCACGCTGCCTTTAGAATTCCACAAGGACAGGATACCACTAAATGCCACCATAGTGACTGTGATAAGCCAGACCATGTGGGGATGCCTGCTGGAGGCTTTGCTGCTATAACTTAAGAAATAGATTAGGTGACTGTTGCTGGTGTCCCAGAGGTCATAATTCTTCTTCAGATATTTCAAAAGGATAAGGCAATTAAGTTAATAATCCCTGTTGTTATAAATAGTAGATGTGGCATTGTTCATTTATTGCCTTCTAACAACCATAATATCAATTTACACAGGAATAACTTGGGGGAAGCTCTGATATTGAAGACTCTAGAAAAGAACTAGGATCAAAGACTCTTAGATTAAAGGGTTGATTTAGGATAAATGTTTAAAGGCATAATGTGAACAACACACTTATTTCTAACAAGAAATCTCAGTCTTACCTACAGTTCTCTCTAGTGACAGGGATTTCACTTCCTGTAAAAACAAAACAAAAATGGATGCATAATTGAGTGAAGTAAATTGTTACTTGTGCAACTGACATAAAAGTGCTCGTATTTAGATACCTTTAATTTACATTTAAAATGCAGTTTAATAGTTAATGTAAGTAGGGCCACACAGGAAGAAAAAGTTGACCTCTGGATATATACATGTTTAAATAACATGTACAGTTAATGTGCATATGTTTTGCAACCCTGACAAGTTCACTTATCTATCTGTTGTATTTTGAGATCATAATATTTAGTGTCTATATCTGGCCTCTTTTGAGAAACCCCCAAAGCATAATTTAAATAGCTAGATGGCCCCACTTCATAAACCACAGACATCCAAATTAGCATAGTCTCATAGGTTCCAAGACAAGACAAACTGACATGTGGTCAAAGAAGAATTTTAGTAAAACATGAAAATACAACCTATGCCAACTGTGCAGTGTTTTTGCAGACTACTGGTTGTCAGTGTCATGCTATGTGTGACAACTGCTATGACAAATGGCTGCTGAGAAACTTATGGGAAAAAAAAAGTTATGTGGAATAGTAGAGTTTCAAATCTATCAGCCAAGTTGACATAGGAGGATCATTTCATAGAACATTTCTTTAACTAAGTCTTAATTTTCACACTTACGTCCTATTACCTGGGCAATTTGCCAAGCCTACTACCACGTTCCAAAGGCCCTGGTGGGTATTTGTGTCCAGCATCAGGCACTGAGAAGAATCTGCCTTCATACCTCTGTGATTGTCCTCCATGCCCTGCAATTAGATATGCTCTGTAATCTTCCACATTCAACTTTTATTTTAGATTAATTAACATATAAGGCTTTTTCCATAGGAAGGGCCACAGGCTGAATCCACCCTACCACTTGTTTTTGTAAATAAAGTTTTATTGGTCCATATCTGTGCCCACTTGTTTATGTGTTGTCTGTGGATGCCACAGTAGTTGAATAGTTGCTATAGAGACTTTAGGGACACACAGCTTAAAATATTTACTATTTGGCCCTTTATAGAAAACGTTTGCTGACTTTTGGTTTACAAAGAAGAAAATAAACGTTATAGGAGGCAATTATCCATCACGTGGATTTGGATTTGGGTGCTAATTTCTTATGATCGAACATTGCAAAAGAATGTTTGATGTAAAGTCATTGCCTTTAAACTCACTGAGAAAGATACGCAAAGACAGATGCCTATCCTTTTTGTTTTGCAGCTGGAGTGCTGTGGTGCAATCTTGGCTCACTGCAACCTCCTTTGCTTCCAGGGCTCAAGTGATTTCCTTCCTTAGCCTCCCCAGTAGCTGGGATTTCAGGCAGCCCCCCCCACCCCACCCCCGGCACCCACGCCTGGCTAATTTTTGTATTTTTAGTAGAGACAGTATTTCACCATCTTGGCCAGGCCAATCTTGAACTCTTGACCTTAAATTATCTGCCCCCCCTTGGCCTCCCAGAGTGCTGGGATTACAGGCGTGAGCCACTGCACCTAGCCCCACCTTACTTTTCAATACTTCATCTCATAATATGTGCTGAAGGAAGAGGAAGTATTTTGGGCAAGTGTGATCAGTGCTGAAACAGGTAGGTCTTTGGCAAAATGTGAAGAAAGTGAACTCACCTTTGGTGTCTTTTTACCATCCTTTTCTTCTGCCATCCTTTCCACTGCTCCTTTTTCCTTGGCATGCTCTGGGTCATATCCAAGTTCCTTTTGTATCTGGCTTAGCTCTCATCTAATCCCCATAGGACTCTTATCTGACAGGGACTTTGGTGTGACTCTTCCCACAGTATTTATGTTTTAAAGATGAATTTCTGAAGCTAAGGAACTAAGAAAAAATACAGAGCTTGTCAATCGGGGGCTGAGTTGTTGGTTATTTTGTCATGTCAAAGTTTTGATCGTCACTGGGCAGCCTATGGGCCAATTGCTTCCCATTGGCCACCAGCCACCTCCGGAGGCAAGGAGCTTCTGTCAGGATGACACTCCAACATTATTTGCTATCATGTCATGAAACAAAAGAGATTGGAAAGCATTTACCTCCAGGAATAAATCATGATGTGTTTCATTTACCCCAAAGGTAACCACTCTTGGGAAATCAGAGTTAACGATGACCACTTTATACTTCCCGAAAACTTCAAAGACTCTGTTTATAAGTAAATCTATATAGATAATATTAGATGACAGAGTATAACTTTAGGTCACTTAATTCTCAGTCAAGAATAAAGTCAGGTTTTACTGATTACATGATCAGGACTGTACACTGAGTATAAGAATGTAAGGTACACCTCTGTTCTTTTGCTTTGTATCCTCACTACCTCACCCAATGCCTGGTCCATAGAGGGAGATCAATATTCTATGATCATACTACCTCTAATGTGATCCATGGACCTGCAGTGTGATCATTACCTGAGAACTTGTTAGAAATGCAGAATCTCAGGTGCTCCTCAACCCCATGAATCACAAGTTGCTGTTTAGCAAATCCTTTGAGGGATTCATATGCACTAAAGTTTAAGAAGCACTGGGTAGGAGACCAAGTGAGACTAGAACCTCCAATGAAATCTGGCTGTGCCATCTGAAATTTGGAAGATGTGAAATTAAATGTTTTAGGAAAGGTGGGATAAAAAAAAAAAACGCAAAGTGAACATAAGAAAAGTGTTGATGTTGTTGTGTCATTTGGTAAACATCTATGAAGGCAGAGTGCCATTTTGTAAACTCAGTCATCACCAGGACAGGCTTTGTGTACCACATGGAAGACAGTCAGGCCTGCAAAGAGTTAAGCAGAAATCCTGACTTGGTCTCTAACTTGTATCATTTCCTTTAAAATACTATGGAGGGGTGAAACCCTGATGTGTCAAGCTTAGTTTAGGCTCTATTTTTCCTGGCAGGGAATTTCATCAGCTTCATGTTCTTATGAAGGGCTCTGGGCTTATAGCCGGAAGGCTTAGCAGGGAACAGGGATGGTTTAATGGACCATGCAAATCTCCAAAGTGGAGCCCACTCCTCGAATAGAAAAAAGCACCTGATTCGTAGAGTATGTTATCATTGAGCCAAAAGGAAGGATGATCTTCTCTGTAGTTTTGTGAATTTTTAGGTACTTTCTGTCAGGCCACTCTGACACCTAAAGGAAATAATTTTTAAAACCGTTGCCAAACCAAAATGGAAAGTGGAATTGCCTAATATTTCAGAGGAAAGAATCACATTTACAGCTCTATAGATTATGAGGTATAACTTACATGCTTGGCTTTGATCCTTTGCCATCTTTAGAAATAAATGTTTCTGGAGCCAGAGGCCAGAAATAAACACCACATTGGGGAGAACCATATTCCGCTCTGTCCCTTCTACACAGTAAAATGCTTTGAACTTTCCTGGACATCATTAGGGATGTTCAAAACCAATTATTCTGATTCTGTAAGAGCATCATGGGACAGACATCTTTTAGATTTACTCCCATGAAAACAATTGCAGAATCCAACCAAAGGGAAAGAGTCAAGGTGGTCTGAGGTCACAGGCATCCATGTGGAGAGCTGGCCGGACCTGCAGCCCTACATTTGGACTTGGCTAGAGGTGGTCCCTGCACACGAATGAGTTAAGGCATTAAGACCTGAGCAGAGACAGTGCAAGTGGGATGCTAAGGAGGAGAGAAGAAGAAAAATGGAGAGAAAAAGCAGCTAGAATCCACGGTCTACATATGCAAGGCAGCACAGTTTCCAAAGTCTGTCTCTAGATACCTTGGCAGGGTGCTGAAGGCACTTTTAGCCTGTCCTTAACCCACCTGGCCAGCCTCAACCTATGCCATGTTCTTTGGTAGTGCAAGTCATTGCCCTGCAATTTCCTTTCCAGTCCTCTCTCTCTCACCCAGCACAGTGAACTAAATGTCCTTTTTCAAGATTCAGGTCCTGCAATATTTCCTTACCAATGTATTCCCACCCCTGCCACAGCCAAAAAGGCCAGGTATATCCCATGCATCCCTCATTCTTTGGATTCCCACTATAGTACTTGTCATATAATTCCGTTGTAGAACTTACTGGCTTGTCCTTTGATTTCTTATTTATCACAGACACACCAACATGGTGCCCCAAAGGGCCATGATGTCTTCCTTGTTCATTTCATATGCCCAATTCTTAGCAACAGAGCATGGCATGTAGTAGGCATTCAGTATTTGCCAAATTTAAACAAAATATTCTTTCACTTTTGAATACCCTTTAATCTCTCAACTTAGTTTTTTAAAAAATATGTGTGATGTAGCTATACTGTAGAAATCATTTGGAAAAACATGAGAGATATTAATGACCCAAAGTCCATTGCAAGTCCTCATCTTCTGCGAGTTTTTTTGCTGACAACTCTGTTCCATGGGGCCGTCTCTTTTATCCACAAGGCAGGCATTATCAAACCGTGTTTGAGGTGTGCTGTCTCCTATTGCTCCTTAATTGTTTCATATCTATAAATCTTATCTCCTTAGATAGACTGCAGTTCAAGTCAGTTCAAACATTCAAATCAGCAAATGGTTACTGAGTGATGGATATTTATGAAGATTCGTGCTACTTGGGTATTGGCACCAGTTCTTGTTTTAACTTCACTTAATTCCTTTAATAAATATTTATTGGGCATTTACTTATACATACGATCGCTTCATAGAACATGATAAGAGGATTATATTTCCTTTTAGACCCCTATGTTTCCAAGAAAATTGCCAGTATTGAATAAGGTCAGGGGAAAATTGACCAGGCTACTGACCTGGTGACTGACTAGGACCAGTGAATGATCCTAAATGAAGTAGCTTGATGGCCCCATGCTCAATATAAATCCACGTGCAACAAGACTGCATGAGATTCAGGTAACCCTTGGCATCCGAGGGCCCTTCCAGGGGTTGAAACATTGTAGAAAGGGACTTTGAAAAGCAGTCCATGTCAGAAGTCATGTCATCCACTGGTTATAAGATCTCTGCCAGATGGCAGGGGCCTGAAAAACAAAGCCCTGCCCTGGGCTTTTAGATTTACTCCCATTCCTTCACACTCTGGGGTAAAGGAATGCTGTGGTCCCAATTCTAGCGAACACCTAAAAAATACTAAGAAAGGTAGCAGGCAGACATTTGAGACTCTTAGGGGAACCCATATGGACTCTATGAACCTCTGATGAGAATGCTGGCAAGGTAGCTCATATCCAGAAGCCCAGAGCCTATGTATCCCAGGCTGCAAAGGAGGCTGGAGGGCATATGTAGGAGCTCAGGAGTTCCAGCTGAGCCACCGAGTTCCAGATCTGGGGAGCAGAACTTAATTCTGAGTTCCCCCAGATGGTGACTTCAGGCTGCTGACCTTTCATCCTTCCATCTCCCCCACATTGAGGGGAGAATGAGTCTGCCCTTCCATTGAGTAGAAGACTCAATGTCAGTTGAGTAAGGGAGAGAAGAGGGGACCTGATAGGACCAGGAGCAGGGAAGACCAGAAGGGCTCAGGACCAGAAATGTACCCACCAGGTACTATTATATAAATAGCTCCTTGTGTCACTGCTCTTATGGCACTACATTGAAATTACTGTTTGACTTGTTTGTTACCCTTACTCGGCACTAAGCTGAGTATGACCATAAGGGCAGAGCCTGGGTCTTGTCTTGTTCATCATTTTATTCTTAGTACAAAACACAGTGCCTGCCACAGAGTGGGCACTCAAGCTGTGTTACCCGATAAATAAATTAACATCAGGCATAGGATCAAGCAAAGTCAGTCAAGTAAAGGAAAGTCAAAGTGCTGAAGACGGAGAGGTAATATGGTCCAGAGAAACAAGGCATCAAGCCTACAAGACCAAGTGAGGCGATACTGAGTAGTGGTTACTGTCTAGGGTCTAAAGTCAGTCCTGGTTTCAATCCTGGTTCTGCTTCTCTTCACTTCTATTTTGTGAGCTTTGGTAAGTTGTTAAATGGCTCTACATCTCAGTTTCTACTCTGCAAAATAGTAGTTTGCAACCAACCTCATGTGAGGATTAAATAAGATAGTAAATTTAAAAGGTCAGCCTGATGCTAGATCCTGTACTCAACAAGTGGTTGCTATTGAAGTGGGCAGGGAGAAGCAAATCCTGTAATTCCAATAACTAATAAGATTCATCCAGAGTCAGGGAGATTGAAGCTCAGAGATAAAGGATGGAGTTTTCAAGACTAACAAGTAAATGATGAGGGACTCAAATGGAGACTAAAAACACAGGCCAGCGATTGAGGTGTCAAGGAGTAAGATCCAGGCAAGGGATCTTGTATGCCAGGCATGAAGGGATAAGAGGAAAGAGTGTAGCTTGAACCCATTCCAACTGCTTTTGGAAGCCAGGAATCCTTCTGTGCCTTACAGCAGGGCTGTTTACAGTGAGTGGGCAGGTCTGAGCTCATCAGACAAGCTAATAAGTACACTTGGCAAAGAGCAGGGATGAGAAGGGGTGTGAAGTCAGACAGTTCATGACAGCTAGGTGCATGGAAGGTGGTCAATAAATAGCTGCTGATAATTTACTTTCATCATTAGCGCAATTGTTCCAAGGTGGGGGAGTGCATAAGCTTTCATTTGGATTGTGAAATTCTTTGTTCAGATGAGGCAAAGCTGAGCATCTTACTTGTTCAATATTATTTGCTCAAATATCCTGGAGGAAATAGTGATTCCTAAACCATCCCTATTGTTCCATTTGTAGAATCACTGGTGCATCTTATGGAATGTTTGACCATTTGTCATTAATCTGCATTAAGTGATACAAAAAGCACTACCTGGAAACCATATTCCTTGGCTGAAATGAGGGTGAGCTAAATTGAGAGCTGTTGGAATGGACCTGACACTTTTACCAGTCTGGAGGCCTTCTTCTCTCTCCAGCAACCCCCTCTTACTGCAGTTGTATGGTGATTTTGCTCACAAAGATAGTAGTGAGTCTGAAATTCTCCAGCCTCTTCAAGCCCTTGCTCAAGCATGTGGCCTTTGGGGCTCGGTTTGGGCTGGTTTTTTTTTCTGAGTAACCAATCTGTTTCTGAGCGTAAGAACAACAGGCATCACACAGAATGCAAAGTTTTCTTGTAAAAATGTCAGTTGCAATAAAGGGAATCTGGAGCCAGCCTGGCAGCCTGGGGGCTGTTACAAGATGAAGTCAGAGCCTCAGCTTGTGTCTACAAGACACCAAACATCCACTTAAAAAGTGAAAAACTCAAGCAGTCATCCAGATGTTTTTGTCTGCTTGATGCCAAGCATCCTGATGTTTTCAACTATCCAGATGTTTGGCATCAGGCAGACCAATATCCCAAATCTGGAAGCATCTGGGTGTTTGGTGTCTTGTTCTGTAGCCTTAGTCCACTGGACAGTGAAGGCCAGAAGCTTGGGCATCATTTTTCCTGACTGCTGGGAGGAACCGTGAGTCTCTCAAGACCTTCATGGGAGTCAGACTATGTAGTCTAAAAAGTAAAAAGAACTTGGAATCAAACACTTAGATTAACAGGGCTTTGCCAGAGGGACTGAAATAAGGAAAGGAAAAACACAGCAAAGCCCACTGCAGTTCAAATGGCTTTGCAGTCTCTTGCTCAGTCAAGAAACATCTTCATATGTCCATTCCTCAAATCCTTGGGATGGGGCTGTAGAGAGCTCAATTCTCAAGTAAGCCAAAGCTTGGGTCTAATTTTGTACTGACATTCAGCCATTCCCGATTAAACTGGGGCCCTCTGCTTCCTGAAAGTGAACCTGAACTTCTCCACTGACTTCAGAACTTTTTCCATGTTCTCATGGCTGGCCTGGTCATGCTGGAGTTAACTTGACCTTCAAGTTTACCAATTTCTGCATATGTCCTCTAATTGTGAATGCAAACAAGGACTGAAGTGTCCTCTAAAGAGTTGGAGAGAAGGAACTGGGCTTTGCCAGGACATATTTCATTATCTTATTGAGATAGACAGTCTTTATCCTGCTCCATTAGATTCTGGCTCATGACCTATGCCTAACTCTCCTCTCCCTCTTCTCACCAAAATCCTGAGAAATGACAAGTGAGGTTGAAAGAAACAAGAGAGAGAGAGAGAAGAAAGAAAATGTTCTGCAGATGGCATGTGCAGGGGAGTTTAAAAACAACATCATAACAACATAAAAGGAACAATAAGAGCAACCCAATAAGAGGATAAAACACAGTCATGCAACAGAGAGAATCTGAACATCTGCACTTTTTCTTATTTATAACCATGTCAGGAAAACAGGAAAAACTGTGTGTAAAACCTTTAGCAGAATTTTCTTTCTGTTCCAATTTTGCTAGTGAATTCTACTAGGAAGAAAGTGACCATTTTGATTGTCTTCTATAGGCTTGTAATATACAATTCATCATTGTCTCACACATCCTATGATTGTGAGTTAGTCACTAATACTCACTGTTATTTGGGGAAATTCCTCTCCTACTCACATCTGGACTTTTCAGCAAAAGGTAGAAGCAGAACCCGTCTGGCCCTCTATCATTTCTGGATTTGATGCATGCTTTTCTCTTCTAGGATGGCTCCTTTGCTATTGTTTTGTTATTGTTGTTGTTTATTATTACTTGGTTGAGTCAAATGTTTTAAAAATTTTATTGTGACAATGGTAACGCATTGATTGCACTCAATCCAAATTAGCTCATCAATACCATCATTGTTAAATCAATTGAGAGATTAGCAATAGCTAATATACCCATAATTTCATCTCTTTAAAGGAGACAGACATCTGTTTTCCTTGGCAGCGGTCTGCTTCCAGGCCCTTACTTGATACTATGTGCATGCCTAACTCCTGTTCACAATAGCTTTTATCCTTGAGGTTTGGTAGTATCATTAATTAATGCCTTTATCTTTTCATGAGAGATGCCAGCTCACATCAACCCTCCTCCCCAAAAAAAGGGGGAAGTAAAAAAAAACACACAACTACAAAGGCTTGGCTTCATATCTGGTGTAAATAGAGAACCTCAAAGCTGGATTCAGTATTAGAGAAAAATAAAGATTGCTTTCATCTACATTGCTGAAAATTTGCCTGTATCCTCTGATTTTTCCTGCCATCATTGACAATTCAATGAGTATTTGGGTCTGAATATTAAAAATCTGATTTTTGCCTCTGAGAAATACAAATGTCCATCAAAATAGAATAGAGGAGAAGCAAGATGTGTGTGTTTCCTGGACAAGAACAGCCCTTGATGCCAGACAGCGTGGTAACAACCATTTCGTGTTGTGATGGGAAGGGAGGGAGAGGCCAGCTGCCTTATCTAGAAAGAACTGAAGTATGCATTTTTAAAAATGCTGAAATAAACCATCAGTTTTTTTTACTTTATTTGTTGTAATACTTTACAAACCTGCATATTGAGAAAAGAATAACTGTCATGTCCTACTCACAGAAAATCAAATTCTTTAGTAGGTCAATAATTCTGTTAGAGAAGTGTCTAGGTTTCTTATACAAGATAAATTAATGCATTAAGATGATAATTATTTAGTTATTTATACCTTCAAAACATATTTATTGAGTACAAAAGCACTATGCTGTTGATGAGAAAAATTCCAGATTAAAAATGGGATGATTCCGCGTTCTGGTTCAGTTTAGTTGGGAAGATAAGTACAGGAAATATTTAAATGAAAGTAAAAGACAATACACAATTAAGTACCTAAATGGGAATTTGGTAAGATAAAATCTTTCTAAAGAAAAAATAAAGCTTTACACTTCCAGGATGTAGGTTAAGAAACATTTGTCAAAGCATGTCATTAACTGTTTTCAAGATTACTTCTTATCATTATTGCTACTTAGTCTCAAAACCTAAATCCAGATACTTTTTCAATGTGAACAGAAAAATAAGAATCAAGACTTAGTGTTTAGACAGGCACTGTACTAGCATCTTCAATTGTTTTATTCTTTCAAATCCAGCTAGTCACAGGTATATTTTAATAGTAGTATTTTTTCTTTTTAATTATTATAAGTATACACAAAACAGACTAATAATAAGCACAGATGTATATACCCAGCTTTGATAAATCTTAATCTTTTTCCCTATTTCTTTCAAATCTTTTATTAAGGAAAAAAAGACATTCATATTTAGTTGATGCTCCCTATATATCCCACTCCTAATTCCACTCTCCTTCCTTTTAGAGTTAACCACTAGTTTGAATTTGGTGTTTTTCATGCATGTTCTTACATTTTTATATTATACATTTATATCCATAAGTATATATGATTTTAACTTTATATTTATCATATTATAATTATGCAGTTTGTTTTTTCCCTAAACATTATGCTTTTGAGACTTGTCCGTATGAAAATTTGTAGATGTAGCTCATTTATTTTCATGGCTATATTTGAATACTCAATTTATTTATCCCTTCTCCTGTTGGTAGACACATGGGATGCTTCAGATTTTTTACAACAAAGCTTCCGTGAATATTCTTGAAAAAGCCTCTGTGCACATGTGCTAAAGTTCCTGTGGGGGCAGAATTGCAGGATCATATAATATGTGCATCTTTTCCTTTTCTCACTATCATCTAATTGCTCTTCAAAGAGGCTCTACTGATGTATATACCCATAAGAAATATATGAGAATTTCTGTTTCTCCACATCTTTGACAACACTTGCTACTGTAGGTGCACATTTGAAAACAATGTTATCACTGTGTCTACTCACAAATTCCTGAAACGCTACTAAATATATACTACTAAATAAATGTAATACATGTGAATGCACAACTTCCTATTGAAAACATTGTACATTATCACTGATGCCATAAAAGAATCTCAGATTCCCACAAGCCTTCCAACTAGAGAAAAGTTATGCAACAAGCAAAGACTCTGTCTTCCTGAGAGCTTTCAAGGTGTTCATCCAAGCCATGATCATGTTTTAGAGCTAGAAAACATTTTAGAAATTATTCTACCCAGCAGTATCATTTAAACTGAATGAAAAGTTATGCCCAAAGTCACACAACTATGACAGCGATCATAATATTATCATTAAATTAGAACCTACTGTGTGCCAGGCACCCTTCTAGGTGCTTCATAATTATTTTTTTACAGGTTGGCCTCCCACTCCTGGGCTCATGCCATCCTCCTGCTTCAGCCTCCAGAGTAGCTGAGACCAGAGGTCCATGCCACCATGCTCCACTGCTTCACATATATTTTTAATCCTCATGACAACAGCCAGGTAGCTTCATGAATAGTTTATTCTCTGAAACACACTTCATGGCTCCTGAGAGCAAGCAAGCCACCATGGTGTTAATCTGGTGGAACAAAATTGCACCAGAGACAGTTCCTACTTTTAGAGGCATAAAATCTGGAAAGGAACATGACACCAAAGTACAAATGAGCATGTGAGGAATGCCGGGTGACGGCCCAGGCCGAGGCAGGCTACTGCCTTGGATCTTTATCCAGCTACGATCATCGGGGAAAATGTTCTGAAGAAACTTAGATGGGAATTGTGCTTTAGAGGCCAGGGAGAACTTGAATCGGCACCATCTTACCTTGAATCTGTTACCTGGGCAATGCCCACTTAACGACTGTGAGATAGACAGTGATGGGACTCCAAGACCCTGCCATCAAAATGGGGCACGTCCAGAGGGAATGAGGGAGGACAAATCAAGCCCAGGGAACTAGGAGCAGGTAGGCCTGATGAACAGTGCAGATGATCGGCAGAGCTAGGCAGCTGGCAACCAGGAAAAATCCAACAAAACTGCTTCTCAGGAACACAGCAACAAAGTCTCTCATGCTCTGGCCCCTGCTGCCCTCCTTTCTTTACCACTCTCCCTTCCTTTGCCCTGATCTGCTGGCCTCTCCTTGGTCTCTGGTGATTACATAGGATTGTTCACCTGCAGTTTCCTCTGCCTGGGACACTACCCAGCTTTACGCATGGCTGGCTCCTTCTCATTGTTCCAATGTCACCTGAGATGTTATCCCTAAGCACCCCATGTAAACCAGCTTATGCCCATCACTGCCTCCATCTCAGTAGCCCGTTTGATTCTCCTCATAGTCTTTCTCACTCCCCAAAGTTACTTTGCTTCTTTATTGAACAACTTGCCCCAATGAGAGAGTGAGCATCCTGAGAACAGGGAATTATTCTTGCTACGTATTTGGTGGCCAGGCCCTGGCGAATAAGAGGGGTTGCTAAACATTTATCGATTGTTGAATGGATGAACCATAATATCCCAGTTTTCAATGAGGCAGGTAGGCTTTTAGAACCTGGAAAGTGTTTTGGGACCTTGGAGTCTCAGTCACAGGGATGAAGTTTCAGGGAAAGAGATACTGAGTACAACGTGTGAAGTAAGGGGTCACCAAGAGGGACACAGAAAACAAATGTGGCATAGGCTCAATTACCAAGACTGAGCGTGAAGACGAGGCCTCAGAACCAAAGCAAGAGCTGAGGGGGGTGAACAGGCTAAATTGTCACAAAGGGACTTTCTCTACTGCAGAGTGTCAGACTACATACTATTTAAATCCCTCCTGCCCCAGATCCAGGCAAGACCTGATCACAGCAGTGGAGTGAGAAAGGGACACGCATATCTCACGATCTGGCCCACTGGTGAAGGCAGAGAACTCCATGGTGGTGGAAAACAGAAATATTGGTGTAGAGAAGTGTGAAGATGAGCTATGCTGAGCAGAAAGGACAGTAACAGCAAGGCAGGGAGGTGGGAGAATCATTGGGAAACAGAATAAACAGGTATTGGGTGCAAGGCTGAGCACCTGCTAATGAAGAGCAAGGGAAAAGGGAAAGTGAGGCCAAATGGTGGAGGAGCTTGATTTCCAAACCAAGACTTTGGCATTAAATAGAGGAAATAGAGAATCTCTGAGTATTACTTCACTACTGTGGTTGGCTTTAAGTAGGGAAGTCGTGTAGTCATTTTGGACACTTTAGTGAGCTTCCTTAAGGCAGGAGTCTTGTCTTTTTATTCAGTGATGTGTCCCCAACTTAGAAGAGTACCTGGCACACAAAAGAGCACAGAAAAAATAACGTTGTCAAAGGCATTGAATTTCAACTTTAATCTGGCGGCTGTATTCAGGACAGCAAGCCTACAGGTGGGCATACTTATTGGAAATTTATTCCAAAATCTGATTTTAGAAATTTCATTTGTTCCCGTAGGAATGGGAAGGAACCAATTTGGCAAAGGGAATGAGCAGGACTTAATGACTAATTGCATGTTTGCTTGGGGCAGGGGTTGAGGCAGGCGACAGTGCAGGAAAGAGGGGAGTAAAAATGGATCCTGAGCTAGTTTAGATGTGGGTGACTGAGTGACACCACTGCAAAGACAGAGAAGTCAGAATGCAGAGCTGTTGAACTGGGACTGGGTATATACCTCTTTACTTCAGGCCTCTACAAAACTCCAGTCTCGTTCAACTGCCTTCTAAATATCCCTACTGACTTCAGGCTTCATGCACCTCAGGTAACTTAACCTGGCCTGCATCGTATTCAGAATACAACAGCAGAATGATACTAGGAGCCATTTCTAAAACAGAACATGCTGGGCTGCTTTGCAGCAAAACTCAATTTCCCCTAGGCCTTCAGGACCTAATGTCCTTGAAGCTAGGCAACTTACTTTTCTTAGGAGGCGGTATTGCCAAGTAGTTAAGAGTATAGCAATAGAGCGAGGCTGCCAGGGTTCAAATCCTGACTCTGCCACTCACTAGCCAGATTACTCTAAGCCAGTTATTTAACCTCCCTCTTTCTGTGTCTGTAAAATATAAGTAATAATAGTACCTACCCCCAGCAGACTGTTGTGAAGACCAAATGAATCAATGTATGTAATGCATGTAGCATAGTATTTGGTAATAGCAAATGCTCAATAATGGTCCTTGAAGCTTTGTATTGAGGACTGGAATATGTGCTCTTATTTTCATTGATGAGTGGCTTGCTTTCCCTGAAAATCCCTGGGAAATTGTAGAATATTTTCAGCCAAATAGAAAAAAAAAATCCCTATCAATGCTCATTCCACCAAAAGAGGTCACCTCCTTAGATTTAGATTAAAAAATATACCACTTAGGCATGCTGCCACTATAGTGAGTCTAGCAACTCAGGTGCACTAAATTCTCACAATTGAAACAGCCCTGGGAGAATTTCAATGCTATTGTTTGGGAGACTTCCTTTCACCCTGCTTTGAATTTGTCACAGTTCCAATTTTAGACAGTAAATTATAAGCGTTTAAAAAGAGTTCCATTCAATCTTGAGGAAAGGGAAAACGAACCCCTAAACTGGATGTCAGTTACCAGTCCCTGACTTGGGCAATGTCTGAACTCTTCAGATTAGTAAATTCAACCGTGGGGTGTTGTGTTTTTTTGTTTTGCTTTGTTTTGTTTTGTTGGCTCGTTAGTTTCATTTGCTAATTTTTTTTTTTTTAACAAGAAGGTTTGTTTCAAACAAGTCTTTCTGTTTTATTCATAGTTGTCAGACCATCACAAGCGGTGAGGCAGTGGAATTTATTTGAATTGCCACTCTTGGTTACTTTTTAAAAATGCACCCTTGCAATAGTAACTCTTACAAGGATAATCTACCAGCAAACATCAGAAGGCCAGACATACTGGCAGTCCCCAGTCAATCTGTAACTGAAAACTAAAATTATAGCAGGAAATCCTAATAATGAAACTTGCAGGATTAGAGAGCTGATGAAGCAGAAAAAAAAAGTAGGTGATAACTGCTTGCCTGGTGTCAGGCCTTTAAGGATTTTCTTAACATGTGGGTGGATCTTCTTCTATTTTTCACTTCCCTTTAGCCATCCAAAACAACTCTTGGCTCTAGGTTATTTTCCATCCTCTTCCAAGATAACCCCCACACAGCTATAATCAACAGAGCTATTCCAACAACCATTTTGTTTTTTCTTTTGCTCAGTAGTCTTTCTCAAAGTAATAGACTTCAGGTTATCCTATCTTACTGTCATGTGGTACTAAATCACACTCCGAGGAGAGATAACAAGCCTGCCCAAGGCGGGTGGGTGTGGTGGGTGTGGACTTTGTCCCAGCCAATGTCCTTTCTCTCTAGGGGGCTAAATGTGACTAGCTTATATATGGCAGGAGGTATCAGAGCTGGATGGTGTGGGGCAAAGAAAATAAAGAGGCAGTTCTGCCAATGGCTTAAAAATGCCTAGGCTCATCTTAGTTCCATAGCTGGACATTGGATGGTTTCATCTTGTTTCACCAGTGAATCACAAAGTGGCCTTGAGGGATCACAGGCTCTCGGCTTGCTTTCCTTGGAAACAGAGGCCTTTGCATTTGTCTGTCAAGTGCAGAATGTGTGGATTTGTCAGGAAAGCCAAATCTTCATGTTGGTCATACCAACTGTTTTCCAGTTTTCTAGAGAGTCTTAGGACCTAAGTGTCCCCCACCCCAACAGGGTTTTATATCCTAGACTTTGCATTCAGCCACACACAGGTTCTGGTTGCAGAATAAACTAAAATGTAGACTGGATCAAGACCTAGGGACATACTTGCTGGCTTTGCTAACTTTCTTGGCCCTCATCTCACCTCATATTACCATAGTCCACATGCCTAGAGATTCACGGGTCTCTTACTGATGTAAACTGTATAGAAAACATGGCTTCAGCCAGTAATTCCCCTAATCCTCCTTTGACAGTCTCAAAGGGCAGAGGACGCATATACAGTACCTTCCCAAAGGCCACGGAGAAAACAGTTGATCAGTTGGTAAGACTCAAACCCTAGTGGAGACACTACAGGCACCAAATACAAAAATAATCCCTTTAAAAGAACTCAAAGCATTTTATGCACAGTTGGAATCCACTCTTACCCACCCATGTACACTGTTAAAGTCATGAAATTTGCCAATTATTAAAGAAATATATTTGTAGAATTAGAAAGTGCTATATTTTTACATTTTATTCAATGTACAATGGCTTTGTGGCTGTTCAGTTAAGAAGACAGTATGTAAGAAAACAGCAAGAAGACACAAATGAGGGCCTAGAAAATGCGTCCCTTTGTAGCATTTCAACATCACCAGCTCCCAGAGAAAAACAAGTGTACCTTTTGCATGGGGGGAAAAATCTTTTAGTAGCGGTTATGAAGGTGATGCTTTCCGCCAGAACTCAGACTATTTTTGAGTGCCCGGCGGCATCTTGGCCTGCTCAGGCTGCTGAAGAAGTGTCGGTCAAAACCAGTCCACGTACACCAAAATCCATCTGCTCTTCCGCGTCCCCAGCCTCTGGGATGCTGGGGCTACCATGGAGCCAATCTGGTTTCCTTTCTGTAAGAAACTGGGTCAGCCCCGGAGACAAGACCAAGGAACCACTGGGTCAGGCTTGAAGCACCCCAGGCTCCCTGACCATCCCTTCAAATAGATGAGCCTCTTGGCCTTGTTTTTAGAACTAGAGAAATCTGAGGGTCCTGCAGAAATTGTTTACATTCAGATAGGAAGGGGAAAGCCTCTCGTGTAAACTA
This sequence comes from Cheracebus regulus, assembly GCA_963574635.1. NCBI lineage: Eukaryota > Metazoa > Chordata > Mammalia > Primates > Pitheciidae > Cheracebus > Cheracebus regulus. Next base: position 4,850 of record CAUYQU010009565.1, on the reverse strand, counting down.
CCTGCCTCTTGAAATGAAGACCTGGAAATAAAAATATCCAGTGGTAAAGGAAACATATCAGAAAAAAAAAAAAAAAAATATATATATATATATATATATACGTGTATATATATAATATGTATATAATATATATGTGTATATATATATTATACATACAACATACAATGCCTTGTATCCTACTGTCAAATTGACGTCTTCATTCATGTGCTTTAAACAATTTTTAAGTTTTCTGTTGACATTGTCCTGAAGCTGACGTTTTCCTTCTCATCTCACATGTTGGTTTGCTTGTGGAGGGGTTTTCCCCACCTTAGAATGTATATTTCAGCCAGCCATGGTGGCTCATGCATGTAATTCCAGTACTTTGGGAGACCGAGGTGGGAGGATTGCTTGAACCCAGGAGTCTGAGACCAGCCTGGGCAACAAGGTAAAAATCTCACATCTACAAAAAATCAAAGACTTAGCTGGGCATAGTGGCGCATGCCTTTTGTCCCATCTACATGGGAGGCTAAGGCAGGAGGATCACTTGAACCCAGAAGGTTGAGGCTGCCATGAACAGTGTTCACACCACTCACTGTACTCTAGCCTGGGGTACAGAGCAAGACCGTGTCTCAAAAAGAATTAAAATAAATTTTTTTAAAAGAAGGTATTATTTTGCATTGGACCTCATGTCATTCCTCATTTTATATCTTTCTTTAAACCTTGGTGAAAACATTCTGTGATTTCAGAATAATATGTGCTTCACAAAACACTCGTCATCTTACTTCATAAGTGCTTATTACAGAAGACAATTGAAAGCAGAAAGGACAGAGTTCTTCAAATCCTCAAATGTTTATATTATTTTCTTTTATAGCATCTATGTCCACAATACTGTGTCTGAAACCTATTGGGGGAAAAAGAAAAATGTTATTACTTGGATGTCTCTAAATGAGCTAGTATTCATTTAGACTCTCCTTTTGCACACATGTCCTCAAAGTACATCTTAATGTGTGTTTATGTTCTGGTAAAAATACCGCCATTTGTTCAGTTTTACTTTGAAGGAGATTGTAGATGAAGTTTTTTTCTTTTGTTTTGTTTTGTTTGTTTTGGGTTTTTGTTTTTGTTTTTGAGACAGAGTCTCCCTCTGTTGCCCAGGCTGGAGTGCAGTGGCGTTATCACAGCTTACACAGCTCACTGTAACCTCCACCTCCCAGGTTCAAGCAATTCTCCTGCCTCAGCCTCCCGAGTAGCTGGGATTACAGGCACACACCACCACGCCCAGCTAATTTTTGTATTTTTAGTAGAGGTGGGTTTCACCATGTTGGGCTGATCTCAAACTCCTGACCTCAAGTGATCCACCCACCTCGGCCTCCCAAAGTGGTGGGATTACACTGCACCCAGCCAGAAGAAGCCTATTTTGGTCTTCTAAAAAGAAGGCACTCACACAGTCAATTCATTGAGTGAATGAAAGCTATGAAAGGACATTTCAGAATAGTTTAATTATTGTTTTGATTCGTAACTCAGTGATTCTAGTACATGGTTCAGAAAAGGCTCTGGTCACTCATCAGTCGATACAGAAGCAGCAGTGGGAGCTTTGCGATAAGCCATGTTCTCTGCATGTACACATCTACATAGATACACACATGGATGTAAATACACCTGCATGCCTGACTTGACCCATATCCAACCTCAATATCATGTGATTTCAAGAGCACTTTGAAGACATTTTACTTCCTCAAGGATCTCCCCAGTAGCATAAGTTCCACAATTAGAGACTCATTCCTTTACCTGAAAGTTTCTTCTGTTATATTACAAATAACCCCGGGAGAGTGGTAACATTGAGAACTAGGCCCCAGCACAAGTAAAGGTATCGGACTCTCGGCTGAGAGCTGTGTTTGATTTCCAGGAAAGCAGAAAGGACAGATCATACTGACTGCCCAGGGGACTCCAAGATGGGAGAAAGGAGACCAAGAAGAGAGGCTCCAAGACAATTCTCACAGTTGTCGCTAGGGCCAGAACGAAAGACATGTTTCAAAGCAAAGATGACTTGGCTAGTAAAGTCAAAAGAGGCTTTTAATCTCAAGAACCAGAGAGAATGAAAAAAAAGAAACAGAAATATCAATAAACAAAAGAGGTCCATGTCTCTCTCAATGACCGTACACCATCTCCCTCAAAAGGCTTCTGCGTTTCTCTGACTTATTCTTGTTTGTGGACCCCAAAAAGGATCTGGCTGCCTTTTGTACATTCAGATTGGCCATTGACCAAGGCCTGTATTTCCTTTGTTAAGAAAAGGAATTAAGCACCAGATTGCAAAATATTTACAAACAAATGAGCTTAGAGTAGATTTTCAAAACCAGCCTTAGACAAAAGTGACAATTACAGATGGTCAAGATGTTGAAAGTGAAACCAAACAGAACCGAGAGGATAACAGGGTAGAACAGAACCGCTAGACCCAGGTCCAAGAAGCCTGGCCACTAAAGATGAAACATTTCTGACCCATTATTGGATCTGGCCGATGTTTCACTGGCTGTCTCATCAGCAGGGTTTATGTGAAAGGAGATGATTTCAGTTCCTCCTTTAATGATACAGGGACTTTGACAAGGTCACTTGACGTGTCACGTGTGAGTCTTTCAGAATCTTCTCCAAGCATCTGTGAGAGACAGAGCAGCAGATTTTAAATGTAAAGATCAGGCAAACTGTGCTGTGTCCAGGAAAACGCTGCCACGATGGGCTTATTGTTGTCGTTATGACCATTATTTTTCCGCCAACATCTTTCATGGCCTCTCGGTGTTTTTGTGAAACAAAAGAACCCAGCTGAGACTTCCACAAAGAAGAATGCAGGGAAAGGGGAAAGGGGAGAGAATACCTTGAGCAAGAATAGCTTGGAAGGAGCCAAAAGTGGAAAAGGAAGTCTAATTCTGTCCTAGTCCGGGGGGGAAAAAAGTTTTTTGAGAAATGTAAACAAATCAGGAAATCCTGGCACTTACTCCAGTTCCGATCTGGGGAGACACACAGGTCCTTTCCCGAGGAGGGAGCTGCTGTTTGTGAATGAAATCCAGATAAAGTTATTCATTGAGCCCTGCCAGCCCCACAGTTTCCAGCTTTCTTTTTGCCTATGGCATAGCTTAAACCTTAAAATAATAATAATAAAAAAACACATGCATGTTATTAACTCTCCATATTCAAATGGAAATTCAATGCTATCATAAATCTCTCTTTTCTAATGTAAATTCCATTCTTCAGCATGAGGCTACAGGAAAGTCATTGTATCTGAGTAATCTAAACTTGAAAGAGAATTTTTGTTAAACTAGTTATGATAGGGGAAACATGTTTTTCACTGAGTCGAAAGATTAAAGTTGGTTGTAAAAAGGGGTGGGGGACTGAAAGAGAATCATTGGTTGCTCAACTAATGATTAGATACAGAACTTCAAGGGCAAATAAAGAGGCACAAAAGAGTCATGCAGATAAGTGAAAACAGTTCCAATGATATTAAATAAAAGATGCATTGTTTATCTTAGGTTGTAATCTCTATTCCCATATTCATCTAAACACCTAAACAACCCCCACTACCCCGTTAGCTCCCCCCAGTAAATTCCTACCTCCACTGCACAATGCATCTGCAGATTGGAGTAGTATCTACCATTCCCTTTCTCACTGCCAGACCGTCCTCCCTGTCTCTAGTTTCACTTTGTCTAAGCCCCTCTTCTTCTTCTTCTTTTTTTTTGAAACAGAGTTTTGTGCTTGTGGCCCAGGCTGAAGTGTAGTGGTATGATCTCGGCTCACTGCAACCTCCACCTCCCAGGTTCAAGTGATTCTCCTGCCTCAGCCTCCTGAGTAGCTGGGATTACATGCATGCACCACCACGATCAGCTAATTTTTGTATTTTTAGTAGAGATGGGGTTTCACTATGTTGGCCGTTGGTCTTGAACTCCTGACCTCAGGTGATCTGCCCACCCTGGCTTCCCAAAGTGCTGGGATTACAGATGTGAGCCACCACACCCAGCCTCTAATCCCATCTTCTAATGAGGCCTTGGCCAAGAAGAATGTGGGCAGGTGGTTAAAAAAAAGAAAAAAGGTAATACAGCTTTTTTGTTGTTGTTTTGAAAATATATTATGAGCCCTATGGTTTATTTCAAACAATTTTCACCTAATCCCATATGTCATTCCTCATCTCAACTCCACTAATTTCTTTTGATGTGTCACTCTTGTCCCACCTAGCAACCCTCTTTCCTGCTCATGCCCACTGTTAAATTAAGTGTAGCCTAAAGCCACCTCCTTACATGTGTTAAGCTCAGCCTAAAGGTTTCTCTCTATATAGTGAACTATAATCTAAGTGGATGTGTAAACAGACCGTAACCTACTCTAGTTGACAATCACCAAGTTTCAGCCAATCAAGGGTGGCCAACTATTCAAACCATGCTCAAATAAGGCGCACTCCAAACTGTAACTAATATGGCTGTTTCTGTTCCTCACTTCTGTTTTCTGCACATAACTTTCCTTTCCCTGTTCATAAATCTTCCACCACATGGCTGCACTGTAGTCTCTGAGCCTCCTCTGGTTTGGGAGGCCACTGGATTCACATACCACTCTTTGCTCAATAAAGTTCAATGTAATTTGTCTAAGCTTATTCTTTTTGTTTGTTTGTTTTTTGAGACAGAGTCTCACTCCGTCACCAGGCGCTAGGCTGGAATGCAGTGGCGCGATCTCGGCTCACTGCAACCTCTGCCTTCCAGGTTCAAGCAATTCTCCTGCCTCAGCCTCCCGAGTAGCTGGGACTACAGGCACGTGCCACCACGCCCAGCTAATTTTTTTGTATTTTTAGTAGAGACGGGGTTTCACCATGTTGGCCAGGATGGTCTCGATCTCTTGACCTC
>CAUYQU010009562.1:0-10544 GCA_963574635.1 Cheracebus regulus | reverse complement strand
CCTCCCCTCCCCTCCCTCCCTCCCCTTCCCCTCCCCTCCCCTCCCCTCCCTCCCTCCCCTCCCTCCCCTCCCCTCCTTTCCCCTCCGCTCCCCTCCCCTCCCCTCTCCTTCTTTTTTGAGATGGATTCTCCCTCTGTCTAGCCCAAGCTTCAGTGCAATGGCGTGATCTCGGCTCACTGCAACCTCCGCCTTCCAGCTTCAAGAGATTCTCCTGCCTCAGCCTCCCAAGTAGCTGGGATTACAGGTGTGCACCACGACACCCAGCTAATTTTTGTATTTTTAGTAGAGATGGGGGTTTCACCATGTTGGCAAGGCTGGTCTTGAACTCCCGACCTTAGATGGTCCACCGGCCTTGGGCTCCCAAAGTGTTGCGATTACAGGCGTGAGCAACTGCACCCTGTCTGGTAGCTCTTCTTATAAGGGCACTAATCCTATCATGAGGGTTCCACCTTCATAACTTCATTTAATTTTAATTACCCCCCAAAGGCCTCATATCAAATACCATCACACTGAGGTTAGGACCTCAACATTTGGATTTTAGGTGTACACAAACATTCAGTTCATAAGAGTACTGTTATAGGAACCTGCCATTTTTGCCATTATTAGTTAATAGATAATATCTGTGGGAAATATATTATGATTTGGCTGAGAATATAAGAGAATAAGAATGCAACTTCAGATGCAAATGGGGACCTGGGAATGCAGACAAGGAATGTGTTAGGAAAATGTAATCCTTCAGCTTTCCAACAATTCTTTCACATCTTCTTTACAGATACTTCTGCATATTGCTTGTTATTCAGGATTAATCATAATCAAAAGTTAAGTTTTTCAGAAAAAAATTATCGAAGTAACAAAAAATAATATTTTGATTTTTTTTTCTTTTTTTCAGACAGGGTGTCACTCTTTCACCCAGGCCAAAGTGCACTGGCATGATCATGGGTCACTGCAATCTCAGCCTCCTAGGCTCAAGTGATCCTCCCACGTCAGAAGCTGGGACTTCAGGCATATGCCACCACATCCAGCTATTTTTAATTTCTTTTTTTGTGGAAACAACATCTCACTACATTGTCCAGGTTGGTATCAAACTCCTGAGCTCAAGTGATCCTCCCACCTTAGCCTCCCAAAGTGCTGGCATTATAGGCATGAGACATCAAGCCCAGGTAAAATATTATATTGGTAGATTTTTTTTCAGAAGGTGTAGTGGTTAATATTGAGTGTCAACTTGATTGGATTGAAGGATGCTAAGTTCCTGGATATGTCTGTGAGGGTGTTGCCAAAAGAGATTCACATTTGAGTCAGTGGACTGGGAGAGGCAGATTCACCCTCAAACTGGGTGGGCACCATCTTATCAGCTACCAGTGTGGCTAGAATAAAGCAGGCAGAAGAAAGTGGAATGAGAGAGACTTGTTGAGTCTTTGGGCTTCATCTTTCTCCTGTGCTGGGTGCTTCTTGCCCTCGAACATCAGACCCAGGTTCTTCAGCTTTTGGGCTCTTGAACTAATAACAGTGGTTTTCCAGGGGTTCTCAGGCCTTTGGACACAGACTGAAGCCTGTGCTGTTGGCTTTCCTACTTGTGAACTTTTGGAACTTGTACTGATCTACAACTTTCTTGCTCCTCAACTTGCAGACGGCCTATTGTGAGACTTTATCTTGTGATCGTGTGAGTCAATTCTCCTTTAAAAACTCCCTTTCATATATACATATATTCTAGTAGTTCTGTCCCTCTAGGAAACCCTGACTTGGCCAGGCATGGTGGCTCATGTCTGTAATCCCAGCACTTTGGGAGGCCAAGGTACGCAGATCACTTGAGGTCAGGAGTTCGAGACCAGCCTGGCCAACATGCTGAAACCCTATCTCTACTAAAAATACAAAAAGTAGCTGGGTATGTTGGTGGCACCTGTAATTCCAGCTGAGGCACGAGAATCACTTGAACCTGGGAGGCGAAGGTTGCAGTGAGCCAAGATCACACCACTGCACTCCAGCCTGGGCAATAGAGTGAGACTCTGTCTCAAATAAATAAATTAAAAAAAAAAAAAAGAAAACCCTGACAAATACAAAAGGCATTATGTGCTTTGAGAACAGACCATAAGAACAGAGTGATAAAAAATACCTTAAAAATAAAACTCATGAAAAGTTATCACTGAATTAGCAAAGTTATTAAAATTGCTTTTAAAATAAACCATGAAGAATCACAGTAAATATTTACTTGCAGAATTTTGTATTCATTTGGCCTAGTAGACTCCAATAAGCACAATTCCACTTTACTTTGACTTTCCTAATAAATATTCTATGATGAGACATTCTGAGGTGGTGAAATATTATTCCTCATAAATCAATTTATAGGACCTTACTTTTGCTACAGATGCAAATGTGTAAAGTACTGAACTGTACAAATCTTGAAACACATTAAAATACATGTCTCAACACTATTCATTATTAATCTGCTCATGGAAACAAATTTCAAGAAGTAGAGGGTATTTAATGTCAAATTAAAGCAGACTTATGATAGAACTCGACACTATAATCACATTAATATCAAAAATCATAATAATTTATGTCAGTGTGCCTGAAAATTAGTAATGATTTCTCAACTGAAGAAGGAAATGTATTCATTTAAATGACATTAATTCTGTCCAGGTATATACGTAGCACGTTCAAGCCCATAATTCCATTCCAAGTCTGTATACAGGTGTTACATTACAGACTGCAAAAGGAAATCTCATTTTGTCCAGAAAATGTGCAATTTAACAGAGAAATTTGTAGTGATGGCAGAACAAAGTACTGGTAAAAAAGTCTGTGTCAAATCATGAAACTGAGGCTTAAGTCCTTTCTTTTGCGTCCCTCTTTAGACTACTCCAGTCTCATTGTGGTCATGAAGGAAAAAAGTCACTTCTCTGCACCTGCCCAATCCAGCCATGTGGGTCAGTGCCCCTTTTGGTAAATTCTTAGGTCACCCTCTCTATGCCTGTACAGTCCTTGGGTCCCAGGAGCTCTGTTTCTTGGGAAGAATCCCCTGTGATAGTCTAGGTACAGATCTTGCCCTTACATGTAAAAAATATTAAGGAACTTATGAATTCTTTATAAGTTAAGATCAACTTGTCACATGAGACTTTTTTTTCTTTTTAGTTACATTTCAGGTCGCTAAAGTTGGTCAGTTTTCATTCTAATAATGTGCCTCTTAGAAAATGTATGTTTTTATAGTATCAGAAAGCTACAAAAATCCCTTTTTTTCTTAAATTTGTACATTTTTCTACAAAATAAATTCCCCTAAAAATTTTTTATTAGAAAAAGATCTTACCATTTCAGTTTTTGAAGAACATTTGATAGAGTATATCAGATTCAGAGATATTGTATCATATAATGAAATAGAATGAAATATGGAACATTTTTATTTAAAAATGTAAATGTTAACAGAGGAAACAAGGCAGAGTAGCTTGTGCCCTAAGTATGGAGACAAGACAAATTATGTGTGTGCCAAACAGGATTTCTGTGATCTAGAAATTTCAGAAAGCAAATTTTACAATTTTCAAGAGCACTAGAATTTTTTCTCCTAATGGATACCTATTTGGCAGATACCCATTTGTAGTTTCCCAAAACATTTGCATTTTTCCACATTTAAGCTGCTTGCAAGACACAAATATAAAAATGGACTATTTCTGATTCAAAAGACTGCCAGTCGGTGCTTGGTATTATACATTTCAATGTTTGGTCATTTAGTATTGCCAAAGTAATTAAAACCAGTTCTTTGAAATTGAATTGCTCATTTGATGTGCCTTACATTAATTGCAGAACCACCTACCACACTGAAAATGCTCCTCCAACAGAGGCTGTGTTCCCCTAAAAAAAATTCTAGTTCCAAATGATTATTTCTATTTGACATTATAGAAAAAGCTCCAACAGGCACTTATCAATTCTGCACAGTTCAGCTCATCCTTATATGATTGATGCATAATAGATACTATTGTAGCTGTTCCAAATATTCTTGTTCCTCTTCATCACTCTCTATCATACCATGACTCAAAAGACAATGAGCACGTTGCTGCTTTTGAGATGGTTTGATCTACTGCAGTATCTAGAGGCAGAACTGAAAAGAAAGGAAGAATGATGGGAAAAGATTTCTGAAAACCAGCCTGGGCAGTGTTCATTCCCATGCAGGGCATAAAACCACTACCAAGCCAAAGATAAGAATGAATGCAGATCAATTAGTGCAAGAAAGGAGCCAGTGTTTGATGGGTTTCTACGAATCATATTACAGCAATAATTGTAATTTGGAAGTTGAAAAATTATCAAAGCTGATATTACAATTAAAAGCTCAGCTTTTATTGGAACTAAATGTGTTTTATGGCAACTAAAAAGATAAATATTTTCTTGATGTCTTTTTTATCTAAAATATCAATATTAATTAAAGTGGAATAAAAAGCATTAGGACCAAATAAACAATGTGCTTTCCATTAAAAGCTCCACATATAAAATTTCTCTTTTTGCTAAACCTTGTTACACTGTCTGTATATTTGCAATGGTATGTTTAGAAGTATAATGCCTTAGAAAGTGATTTTGTGATGCACATTTCATTATTTTTTTCTAACATGGTAAGGAGTGCAAAGGAGAAGAATTCATCATATTACTTGCTAACAAATTATTGTTCACTTGTTCCACAAAATCCTTTACTATAAAAATCTTAGGGGATTTTTATGTTTGTTTATGGATTTTGTTTTGTTTTGTTTTGTTTTTTTTGAGACAGGCTCTTACTATGTTTCCCAGGCTGAACTTACTCCTGGTCTGGGCTCCAATGATGCTCCTGCCTGAGGCTCCTAAGTAGCTGAGACTACAGGAATGCACCACCATGCCCAGCTAATCTTAATTATTTTAAATTTGAATTTGCAGAGAAACTACAGCATGAAAAAAGATAAAGGTATTGATTTTAGAATTAAAGGCTTACATTAAAATATTTGTATTTTCAATTGATAGCAAAGGTTTTATGAGAGCATCAGATCACTAATTATTATCAATATTGATTTAAATTGTTATACTTTTAAAGATTTCTTGTATTCTACTATAGGTAAAATGTTATATTATTTTTAAGTGATCAGTGTAGATGTTTATATTATACATGATTAACTTATCACAGTAAACTTTGAAATGTCATTTCATGCATAGTGTAAGGACCTTACAATAGTATTCCTTCATCTTCTCCCTCTTTTTCTATATGCTGTTTTTTGTATACTTTTGCATCTATGTGTGTCAAAACTCCATTGTTATTGTATCTACATTATTATCTTTTAAAGCAACTCAAAACAAAGAAAAATGTCTTTTGTATTTTACCATTATTTTTACCCTTCCCAGCACACTTTTTGGATAGTTTCTAATTTTCAATCTGATGTCACATTCCTCTGTCTCAAGAATAAAAAACTTCCTTACTAAACACAGGGCTAATATCAGCAAATCCTCTAAGCTTTTATTTGCCTAATCAAGTTTTAATTTCATATTAACTTTTTAAAGATTTTTTTTGCTTAGTATAAAAGTCATGTTTTCTTGCATTAATTTAAAGATATCACTAATTTTTGGAGGAGTTACAGAATTTCTAGGAAGTCTAATGAAATTATCTTTGTTCATCTCTGTGTAATATTTATATTTTTTCTGGTTACTTTTTATATTTTTCTGTTTATCATTCATTTTAAGCTGATCAATCATGATGTGTATAGGTGTGTTTTCAGTAATTTGTCCTACTTAAGGCTCTTTGAACTTCATAGATCTGTGGCTTATATTTTTCCATTAACTTAAAAACAATTCAAAAACAATTCTTGCCTTTTCCAGTGTCTTGAAAAAAAAAGAGAGAGAGAGAGAAAATGTCTGGCTATTATCTCTGCATATTTTTATTCTGTTCCATTCTCTGTCTTCTTCTTTTGGGACTTCAATTGCATATATTTCAGACCATTTGATATTGTCCTGAAGCTCCTGGGAGCTCATTCTGTTTGGGGTTTGTTTGTTTTTACAGTTTTTATCTTTGAGCTTCAGTCTGGATTATTTCTACTGACCCATCTTCAAGTTTATTTATTATTTTCTCAGCTATGCTTAGTCGACTGATGAGCCACATTGCAGGACTTTTTCACCTCTGATATCCTACATTTTATTTTTAATGTTGTCATTTGACTTTTAAGAGATTATTTCTTCTTATCTGCTGAAATTTCCCTTCTTCTCATACATGTTTACTCTTCCACAAGCTTCTTGTGAATTATAGTTATTTAAAATTCTCTATCAGACAATTTCAAACCTTGGTAACTTCAAAACTGGGCCTTTTGATTACTTTATCTCTTCATTGTTTCCTTGGTTTTTTTTTTTTCTATCTGTCTGATAAATTGTTTATTCATTCTAAAAGACAGGGTCTCATTCTGTCATCAGATAGGAGTGCGGTGGCACAACGGTGACTTACTGCAGCCTCCAACTCCTGGGCTCAAGCTGTCCTCCCACCTGCCTCCTCCTCTTGAGCTTGGATTACAAATGCATGCCACCATAGCACCTGGGACTGATAGATTTTCATTAAATCCTGAATGTTGTACATAGAATAGCAGAGACTGAAGTAAATAGTATGTATGTCTACAAATGAGCATATATTCTTCTTCAGTCATGATTTTAGTGTGTGGGTTTGAACTATTTGAATCAGAAGTTTGCATCTTTGTTTCTGTTCTCATACTCTTCCGTTTACCAGAGACTTCAAATCTTCTAGCAATTGGCTTTTGACACCTTGTGCTTTGAGTATAGACTAAGATGCTAAAGGCTTTTTTTCTGTGTTCATGCTCCACCCTCATGTTCAGCAACATCTGCATGTCTAAGCTAAAAAGCTGAGTCTCTCTTCACTTTCTGTCCCCACAAAGTACTAGATTCAGGGTGGGTGCAGCAATGGAGGGAGTTTTGTGGTCTTATTCTGGCCTGTGTGTGTCACTGACCCTCCGGGGTCGCACTTCATCAGCATTCCTGGGTGTCCTTACTGTGGCATTGGTCTTAAGGAGGAGAGAGTTCTCTGCACCTAACCCAGCATTAATAGATCTCTTCTGGGTATTGACTTAGGATCCCAGCCAAGGTAGTTTTCTGGTCTTTCTAAGGATTGGAGTTACAGTTTCTATCCTGTTAAGAACTGAATTACGTCTTCCTCAAAATTAATATGTCAAAGCCCTAACCCGCAGTACTTCTGAATGCTGCTGTATTTGCAGACAGAGCCTTTGAAGAGGCCATTACATTAAAAAGAGGTTGTTAGGATGGGCCTTAATGCAATCTGACAGGTGTCCTTACAAGGAAATGAAATTTGGACTCATAGAGACACCAGAGATGTGAACCTGGGAAGATGTGGCCACGTGAGAACATAGAAGGTGGCTGTCTTCAGGCCAAGAAGAGAGGTCTCAGAAGAAACCAAAACCTGCCACTTGATCTTGGACTTCCTCCAGAACTCTGAAAACATAAGTTTCTTATTTAAGCCACCCAGTCTGTAGTAGTTTGTTATGACAACCTTAGCAAACCAGTACATTCCCTTTGTCCCCACTTCCCTAGCAAGAATAGACCTTTGTCTATGTCCTTAGATACGAGAGCTTTATCTACCCTTCTACAGGCAGATGGATTTTGTTTCTACTCTTACCCAGAGGACATGGGTTTTCACCTGAGCTCCTCATATATGGACAAGAAGCTGAACTGCTGTGCGTGTTCCAGTGATTTAAGCCACCTACATTGCAGTAGAGACCATTGAAGTGGTGGTACTCCAAGCTCGACTCCACCAGCAGCCAATTACCTTCAGTTCCATCAAAGAGAAATCTCCAGTTTCTTGCTCTACCTCCAGACTTCTTTGTGAGCACCTGATAGAAGTCTATGGAAAAGTAATTGTGAATTCAGCTTTTTCCTGAGGCTTCCACCTTCCACCACTGACATGCTAGCTCATGCTCGGCCTTTTACAAGTTGCTCAAGTTTTGCCTGATTTCTTCTTTCTGAAAATAACTTTATTGGCCAGGCGTGGTGGCTCATGCCTCTAATCCCAGCACTTTGGAAGGCCAAGGCAGGTGGATCACCTGAGATCAGGAGTTCCAGACCAGCCTGGCCAAATAGTGAAACCCCATCTCTACTAAAAATACAAAAATTAGCTAAGCGTGGTGGTGGATACCTCTAATCCCTGATACTCCAAAGGCTGAGGCAGGAGAATTGCTTGAACCCAGGAGGCAGAGGTTGCAGTGAGCAAAACTCTGTCTCAAAACAAAACAAAACAAAACTTTATTGAGATATAATTCACATACTATACCAATTCACTTATTTAAAGTGTACTATTATTCAATGGTTTTTAATATATTCACAGATCTGTGTACAACCATCACTATAGTCAATTTTAGAATATTTTTTCATCTCAAAAACCTGATAGTTTTCAAGCTATCATCCTCATCCAAGCTGTCACCCCAGCCTAAGGCAACCACAAATCTACTTTGTGTCTACAGATTTCTTTGTTTTGGATTTTCGTATAAATACAATTGTATAATCAGTGGTATGTTGTGACTGGCTTCTGCACTTAGCATACTATATTTAAGGTTCATCTATGTTGTAGAACATATCAGTACTACATTCCTTTTTTATGGCTGAGTAGTATTTCATTGCATTGCTATACAACCTTTTGTTTATTCATCAGTTGATGCACATTTAATTTGTTTCCACCTTTTGGCTGTTACAAATAGTATTTCTATAAAAATCCTTATACAAGTTTCTATGTAGACGTATGTTTTTATTTATTTGGGGGGAAATCTGGCAGTGGAATGGCTAAGTTAATTGGTAACACTATATTTCATTATTTGAGAAACTGCTAGACTGTTTTCCAGAGCAGCTGCATGATCGTACATTCTTACCAGTAGCGTATGAAGGTTCTAATTTATCCACATTCTCATCAATGCTTGATAGTATCAGACGTAGGATTCTAGTCATCCTAGTGTTTATGAAGTTATAACCTGTGATACTTATTTGCATTTTCCTTATGACTAATTATGTGAAGAATCTTTTCATGTGCTTATTAGGTATTTGTATGCCTTCCTTACAAAAGTGTCTATTCAGATCCTTTCCCATTTTTCAATTGGGGTAATTGTCTTTTTTATTTTTGAATTGTAAACGTTTTTTATACAGACTGGTTATAAGTCCTTTTTCAGCTATATGATTTACAAATATTTTCTGCCATTCTGAGGACTGTCTTTTCACTTTTTAGATGGTGTCCTTGGAAACACAAAAGTTTTTTTTTTTTTAACTGTTGTAATCTAATATATCTATTTTTTGTTTTGTTTTTCATGTTTTTGGTGTCACACCTAAGAATCCACTGCTAGATGCAAGGACTTAAGAATTTATTCTTATGTTTTCTTCCATGAATTTTATAGTTTTAGCTTTTGTATTTCAATATTAGTCCATTTTGTGTAAATTATTGTATATACTATGATGAGGGTTACCAAACTTATTCTTGTGTAATGTAGTTATTTAGTTGTCTCAGCCATTTTCATTGAAAGGATTTTTTTTTTCATTAAATGGGCTTGGCACTCTTGTTTAATATAGTTGACCATAAATGTGTGAGTTGGTATCTGGACTCTCAATTCTATTTCATTGATCTATATACATATTCTTGTGCCAATACCACATGTCTAGATTAATCAAGCTTCATAGTAACTTCTGAAATTGAAAAGCATTTGTTCTCTTTGTTTTTCTTTTTCAAAGTTGTTTTGGTGATTCCAGGACCCTTGAAATTCTATTTGAATTTTAGAATCAGCTTGTCAATTTCTATAAAAGAAATCATACAGATTCTGATGGTATTTGTGTTGAATCTGTAGATAAGCTTCAAGAGTATTATCATCATTAGTATTCTGATCCAAGAACATAGTATTTCTTCAATTATCACATCTTATTTAATTTCTTTCAACACTACTTTGCCATTTTCAGAGTATATTTTTTGTACTTCTTTTCTTAAATTGATGTCTAAGTATCCTATCTGATACAGTTTGGCTGTGTCCCCACCCAAACCTCATCTTCAATTGTAGCTCCGATAATTCTCTCATGTCATGGGAGGGATCCAGTGGGAGGTAATTGAATCATGGGGGCAGGTTTTTGCAGGGCTATTTCTCATGACAGTTAATAAATCTCACAAGATTTAATGGTTTCATAAAGGGGAGTTTCCCTGCACAAGCTCTCTTTAGCCTGCCACCATGTAAGATATGACTTTGCTCCTCCTTTGCCTTCCACCATGATTGCGAGGCCTCCCAAACCATGTGGAACTGTTGGTCCATTAAACCTCCCACTCTGAGGTATGTGTTTATTAGCAGCATGAGAATGGACTGTAATACACTATTCTTTCTAATGCTATTGCAAATGAAATGTTTTAAATTTTCCTTTGTAGATTGTTTACTGCAAGTGGATAGAAATAAAATTGATTTTTGAATATTGGTCATCTATCTTGAAAATTAACTGTACTTATTAGCTCTCATGCTTTTTAGTGAATTCCTTAGGATTTTCTGTATACAAAACCATGTCATTTGCAAAAATAGTTT
>CAUYQU010009561.1:0-24644 GCA_963574635.1 Cheracebus regulus | reverse complement strand
TAGTTTCTTTGCATTGGGTTAGAACATGTTCTTTTAGCTCACAGAAGTTTCTTATTATCCACCTTCTGAAGCCTGATTCTGACAGATCATCACACTCATTCTTGGTCAGGACTTATACCCTTGGTAATGAGGAGGTGCAATCCCCTGTAGGAGGAGAGGCATTCTGATTTCTGGTGTTCTCAGCCTTTTTGCACTGGTTTCTTCCCATTTTTGTGGATTTATCCACCTGTTGTCTTTGTAATTGCCGACTTTCAGATTGGGTCTCTGAGTGGATGTCTGGCTTGTTGGTGATGAAGTATTTTCTGTTTCTTAGTTTTCCTTCAGTGGATGCCCCTTCCCCACAGAGCTAGGTCTTCCTGGGTTCGGCTGTGCTTGCTGTGAAACTCTCAGTCCTCAGCGCTTCCAATTGCTGGTCTCCTTGTGGGGATGGGACCAGTCGAGCCCGACTAAAAGGGAACCCAGTCCCGTATACTCCGCACCAACAAGTGCCGCGCCGGGGTGCCGGCAAAACAACCACGCCGGCCAAAAGAGTCGCACTGGCGACTCGTGGGGCTCCTCTGTCGGGAATCTCCCAGTTTGTGGGCAACAAAAATTCATCTGAAATTGCAGCGTCCACATGCCCTCTGCACTTTCACTGGGAGCTACAATCCTGAGCCGCTGCTAATCTGCCATCTTGGATCTCTCTCTGCCAGGTGATGAAGTTTTTTCTGTTTCTTAGTTTTCCTTTGGCGGACGCCAGTTCCCCTCAGAGCTGTACCTTACCGGGTTCAACTGTGCTTGCTGTGAAACTCTCAGTCTTCAGTGCTTCCCATTGCTATTCTCCTTGTGGGGATGGGACCAGCTGAGCCAGACTAAAAGGGCACCCAGTCCTGTATACTCCACACCGAGAAGCGCCGTGGCGCAGGCAAAACAGCCGTGCCAGCCAGAATAGTCATGCTGGCGACCCGTGAGGCTCTTCCGCCGGGAATCTCCCAATCTGTGGGCAACAAAAATTCGTCTGAAAGTGTGGTATCCACTTGCTCTCTGTGCTTTCACTGGGAGCTACAATCCTGAGCTGCTGCTAATCGGCCATCTTGGATCTCTCTCCTCAAGGAAATATCTAGAGATGAAAAATATAATATCCACCAAAGTACACTGAAGGAAGGATACATTAGATTGGATATTAGAGGTAATTAGAAAGCAGGCTCAAGAAAAAAAATTTTAGAATTCAGCAGAAAAATATATGCATTAAAGGAAAAGAATAAGAACTTATTTATCTGATACAATGTAAATAGGAAGTGAACATGAAGCAGAAAAATGGGATAAAGGTATTCATTGCAGAGATGTTTGTAGTAGTTATCAATGGAAGCTGCTAAAACTTCACTCTACATTATTTAAGAGTACAGAGAGGTTCTCTTCTGGTAGATCCCAAGCAAATTCTGGAGGCACCAGCCATTTTGCTAGCATGAATTGAGAGCTTAGAGCTGTCTTGGGGTAAGTAGAGTGGTCTGGAGTAAGGAGAGGTGGACACTGAGCGGGATGTCAACACCAGAGAAGGCAGGATAAAGAGAGAGCAAGGACAGGACCTGAGTAACATGGTTAGGATGCCTGGGTTGTGTGTCCTGAAGTTAATCCCATATTTGTACTTTTAATTAGAAACCGCTAAGAGTCCTTTAATGTGAAAGTCAGGGTGGTCTGGATTTTCTGATACTTGAGACCAAACACACCCTATTACAAGAATTATGTAATCACACAATGTGGTCTTCCTGCTTGCTGGCCAGATACAGCTGGTTTATCAAGACAGGGGAATTTCCATAGAGAAAATGCTTAATTTACGCAGAGCTAACTGAATGGGAGACTTGAGTTTTATTTCTCAAATCAGTCTGTCAGAAAATTTGGAGATGGGGGCTTTTTAAGGATAATTTGGTGGGTAGGAGGCCAGAGAGTGGAGGACTGCTGATTGGTTGGGTGGGAGATGAAATCATAGCGGGTCAAAGTGGGTTTTTCTTGCTGTCTTCTATTCCTGGGTGGGACTGCACAACAGGTTGAACCAGATTACTGGTCTGGTTGGTGCCAGCTCTTGCTTCAGAACTAAGGATCTAAAAAACATCTCAAGCATCAATCTTAGGATTTATCGTTATGATGCTATCCCTAGGAGCAACTGGGAACATTTGGAATCCTGTGGTCTCTAGCTTCAGAACTCCTAAATCATAATTTCTGATCTTGTGGCTAATTTGTTAGTTTTACAAAGCAGTCTGGTCCCCAGGCAAGACGGGGGCTCATTTTCGGAAAGGGCTGTTATTATGTTTGTTTCAAAGTTAAGCTGTAAACTTTCTGCCAAAGTTAGTTTGGCCTACACCTAAGAATGAGCAAGTGATGCTTGGAGGTCAGAAGCAAAATGGAGTCAGCTGCATCAAATGTCTTTCACTGCTAAAATTTTCTCACTGTTGCAATTTTTGCAAAGGTGGTTTCAGGCATACCATTAATGTCCGGTGAAAATAAATTCCTCACATCTCTAAGCTCTGAAAGATTATTTACAAGGGATTATCCCTGCCAAGACAACTGGAGCCATTCTACTCAAAAAGGAAAGATTGTCTTCAAGGTTCTTGCCTTCAGATTAAATGCTGCTCAAAGCCTTAGTGCTTAATTCATTCTTAACTCTCATTAAAATTTGTTTTCAGTAGAGCACTCATTATATTTCTGTTGAGGTAAGAAGAATGAGGCAAAGCAGAAAGCACAGTAAATTGGAGTCAAACTTAAAAAGTTAAATGTCTACATTTTTAATGCTCATGTAGTTACTTAACATCTCTAGTTGTCACCTCAATTATCTGTAAAATCAACAGAATAATGCCTGTTTTACCTAAGATCACAATAAAGATTGCAGTAAACAGTAAATGTGTAAAAATGGTTTGAAAATTGAAATAAAATTCAAATAGGAGGGAAATGCAAGAAGTTTTGAAATTATAAGAAAATCAAATGAAAATGACTTTCAAATGTATATTTCTTTGGATGATTACTGGTTTCAAAGCTTTATCTGGACCTTGGCATGTCCTTAAAACCATCTGTTGCGAACTGAATGTTTGTGCTTCGTGTTTCCCCTGCCAGTTCATTGCTTGAAATGTAGTTCCCAATATGATGAAATTTGGAGATGGGAATTTTGGGAGGTAGTTAGATCATGAGGGTAGAGCACATGAATGGGACAAGTGCCCTTATAAAAAGAGGCCAGAGAGCTACATTACTTCCTTTCTGCTCTATGCAGACACAAAGAGATGTCAGCTGTGTACAACGTGGAAGAAAGCTGTCACCAAAACCTAGCAATGCTGGCACCATAATTTGGACTTTCAGCCTCCAGAATCATGGAAGATAAGTTTATTTTGTTAGTAAGCCATCTAGTTTATGATACTTGGTTTTAGCATCTCAAGCTGAGTAAAACATCATTCTTCATCATCCATTAACAGGTAAAATATCTTCTAGGATCATTGTTATTAAATCATTCATTCAATAGTGTGAGGAATACAGCTAGCCACCAGGCTTACAGAGAGGTCAAATATCCTTGCCAGGAAAGTATGTCGGAATTCTTTGCAGTATCTTTGCACCTGCTCTGTGAATCATTCTAAAATTTAAAAACTTAAATCTCCATTAGTTCTATACTCTGTGTTATAACCAGTTAAAACAGTTATCTGCCATAGACCATTACAACTAAATTTGGAGAATGATGATAATAGCTAAGTAGAAAATGCTGAAAGGTCAAAATAAATATCTTCTTCACAGGGGCTCATGCTATAGCTCAGAAACAGTTACAGAAACAAACAGCTCATGATGTAGCTATAGAAACAGAGAAAGAGCTTATTGGGGTTGAAATAGAAGCAGCCCTAAGTGCAATGGGCAGCACTTTTGAAGTACCACTGTTTATTCAGTAATATGTTTTACCAAAAATATTTGAAATTTCCTAAATGACATGCTGACCATTCTGTTGAGGTGGTAAACAGGGATACTATGGCCTTGGGTCCTTAGCATCAACTGGAAAATGCACCCTTGGTAAAGGGAAGTGACTCAGGTCAATCACAGCAACTGGGACAGGCTCGCTGTGGTTATGCAGAAGAGTCAACTTTTGCAAGCTAATGTTAGATCTTCAGGTTCCTTCCCTATGTATTGCTGCCACCTAGTGATCAGATCAAATCTTGGTCGTGAAACACCAAAAAAAAAGAGAAATAAAAGCACTCTCAGATTGCTTTTTTGTGAGTAATTGAAAGTGCTCCATAGGAATGCAAAAATTAGTAAAGTTTATTGAATAACAGGTTCATACTCATCATATATCTGGTTTCTTTGGAAGATGTATAAACTCTATTCCTTAAAAAAAAGTTTGCAATCTACTGATTCACCAAACTGAAAATAGTACAGTATAGTATGAGTGGGACAAGATCCTTATAGTTTTGCCCCTACTTTGGTGGTTTTGATATCAATATGTGTATAAGTCCATTTCCATGCTGCTGATAAAGACCTAACCGAGACTGGGCAATTTGCAAAAGAAAGAAGTTTAATAGAGAACTCACAGTTCCATGTGGCTGAGGAAGCCTCACAATCATGGCAGAAGGCAAGAATGAGCAAGTCACATCTTACAGGGATGGCAACAGGCAAAGAGAGAGCTGTGTAGGGGAACTCCCATTTTTAAAACCATCGGACCTCGTGAGACTTACTCATCAGCATGAGAACAGCACAGGAAAGTCCCACCCCCATGATTCAGTTACCTTCCATTAGGTCCCTCCCCACAACACCTGGATTCCAAGATGAGATTTTGAATGGGGACACAGCCAAACCATATCAGTATGTATAGGAATAACTACCATTTGCAGGATGTCTTCATTATGGCAGGCACTGAGCTTTGTGCTTTAAATGAATTATATTTATAATCCTCAAATCATGCATTTAAGAAAGTCTTTGTTATTGTATGTTTCACTGTCACAGTATTGAGTCAGTGAAGTTCTGGAACTTGCTCAAGATAACAAAGAGTTATATAGGCAGCATATTAACTCAAGTAGCTGACTTCAAATTTAGTATATTTTGAATAAGAATGCATTGTCAGAATGAGAATGTTTTCAAACAATGCAGCATTTGCAAATCCATGTGAGTGTTTTTTACTTCAAAGTATCCAGCACAGGAAGTTATCTCCCTTTTAAATTATTCTGAAGATACTCCACTATATCCTAGATAATGTCTTGGAATTATTTTGGAATTAATTTTAGAACCATTTCAAAAAAAACCTATATTACTAAATTTAGAAATCCCTATTTGATTTCACTTTTAAAAAAAAGTTCCAAGTTTCACACATTTTATTTTTATGAAATAGTCTGAGTGAGAATGAATGGGACCCTAAAATTAATGCCAAAATATTAATGGCAATGTCATTGACATTCTCAATGAGTTTCTCACAAACTATTTCAGAGGCTTCTAACAGGTAGAGCAAAACATTTTCAAAAAGATTCTGTCAATAAACTAGAAACTACCAAGAAAACCAGAAAACAAAGACTTCCTATCTTTTGAAAATAAAAATGATCCTACCTTAGTCTGTGGGTTAGTGATGAAATAAAATAAAAATGTCACAGCACTCCCAAATAGTGATATGACCCTTACATATGAGAATCTATAGAATACAGTTGAAGTATTTCTCAGAGAAAAATTTACAGTCTTTCTATAAAAAAAGAAAGTAAATGAATTCAAATTAAAAATTCAAAGGTACAAAGGGAAAAAAAATCAACTGAGGGAAAATGAAAGGAGAAATGGTTAGATATAAAAAAAATACACCATAAAAGGGAAAATAAAATTAATGAATAAAAAATGATGAATAGTTTTATAGCAAAATAATGATCTATATCTAATAAGGAAAAAAAGCGAGCCACATAAATATGTAAAGATTAAAAAGATGTAAAATAATCACAAAAATTGAGAAAAATAAACATGTAGAAGACAACTTTGTACTGTATGCACATAAATAAGAAAATATGAATGAAATGGAAAATACTAAAAGATGCATATTGTACTCAACTTTCTTTCTTCCAACTTTGCTGTCCTTCTTTGTGATTTGGTAATTTTTTGCAATGGTAAATTTTGTTTCTTTATTCTTTATTTTTTGTGTATCTATTAGAGGCGTTTTCTTTGCAGTTACTATGAGGCTTACATAAAACATCCTATAGTTATAAAGGTTTATTTTAAGCTAATAATAACAATTTTAATAACATAAAAAAATTATAGTTTTACTCCCCTCTCCCCCTGCATACACATTTTATGCTATTGATGTCTTGCTTTACATTATTTTACAGTGTGTACCATTAACATAGCAACTCACAGGGTATAGCAAGATATTTTACTTTTTCAGGCAAACACATATTAGCTAACCCTGTTTATTACACTAGTAGTAATAGTAGTTGCTTGTAATTTGAACATTAGGTCATCTTTATAAAGATGTGTTTTCAGGAGTTGCTATATTAAAAAGCAAGTTTGAATCAGTATAGAACAGAAAATGAGGGTGATGGTGTCTGATCTGGTTTGTACCTTACCCTAACCTTATGTTGAATTGTAGCTCCCATAATTCCCATGTGTCATGGGAGGAACCTGGTGGGATGTAATTGAAACATGGGGGCAGGTCTTTCCCATGCTGTTCTCATGATAGTGAATGAATCTCATAAGATCTGATGGTTTTATTAAGGGAAGTTCCTCTACACTACACAAGCTTTCTTGTCAGGTGCCATGTAAGGTACGACTTTGCTCCTCCTTTGCCTTCCACCATGATTGTGAGGCCTCAAGAGCCATGTGGAACTGTGACTCAATTAAACTTCCTTTCCTTTATAAATTACCCAGTCTTGGGTATGTCTTTTTTTTTAATTACTTATCATTTTTATTCTCAGATAAGCAATAAACACAAATTTTATATAAACAGTTATTATAAAGCTAAGTTGATATTTTTGTCTTTTCTTTTTATTGTACTTTAGGTTCTGGGGTACATGTGCAGATCATGCAGGGTTCTTGGATAGGTACACACATGACAAGGTGGTCTGCTGCCTCCATCCCCCCTTTATCTACATCTGGCATTTCTCCCCACGTTATCCCTCCCCACCCACTGCTGTCCCTCCCCTAGCCCCACCACAACTGACCCCAGTGTGCAATGCTTCCCTCCCTGTGTCCACATGTTCTTCTTGTCCAACACCCGCCTATGAGTGAGAACATGCGATGTTTGGTTTTCTGTTCTTGTGTCAGTTTGCTGAGAATGGTTTCCAGATTCATCCATGTCCCTACAAAGGACATGAACTCATCCTTTTTTATGGCTGTGAAGTATTTTATGGTGTATATCTGCCACATTTTATTTATCCAGTCTATCATCAATGGGCATTTGGGTTGGTTCCAGGTCTTTGCTATTGTAAACAGTGCTGCAGTGAACATATGGGTGCATGTGTTTTTATAAGGGAATGATTTATAATCCTTTAGGTATATACCCAGTAATGGGATTGCTGGGTCAAATGGAATTTCTATTTCTAGATCCTTGAGGAACCACCACACTGTCTTCCACAATGGTTTAACTAATTTACATTCCCACCAACAGTCTAAAAGTGTTCCTATTTTTCCACATCCTTCCAGCATCTTTTATCTCCAGATTTTTTAATGATTGACATTCTAAATGGTGTGAGATGATATCTCAATGTGGTTTGATTTTCATTTCTCTAATGACCAGTCATGAGCATTTTTTCATATGTTTGTTGGCCTCAAATATGTCTTCTTTTGAGAAGTGTCTGTTCATACCCTTTGCCCACTTTTGAATGGGTTTGTTTTTTTCTTGTAAATCTGTTTTAGTTCTTTGTAGATTCTGGATATTAGCCCTTTGTCAGATGGGTAGGTTGCAAATTTTTTTCCCATTCTGTTGGTTGCCAGTTCACTCTAATGATTGTTTCTTTTGCTGTACAGAAGCTCTTAAGTTTAATTAGATCCCATTTGTCTATTTTGGCTTTTCTTGCCAATGCTTTTGGTGTTTTAGTCATGATGTCTTTGCCTATGCCTATGTCCTGAATTGTTTTGCATAGGTTGTCTTCTAGGGTTTTTATGGTGTTAGGTTTTATGTTTAAATCCTTAATCCATCTGGAGTTAATTTTAGCGTAAGGTGTCAGGAAGGGGTCCAGTTTCTGCTTCCTGCACATTGCTAGCCAATTTTCACAACACCATTTATTAAACAGCTACTCCTTTCCCTATTGCATGTTTTTGTCAGGTTTGTCAAAGATCAGATGGTTGTAGATGTGTGGCATTACTTCTGAGGCCCCTGTTCTGTTCCATTGGTCTATATCTCTTTTGGTACCAGTACCATGCTGTTTTGATTACTGTAGCCTTGTGGTATAGTTTGAAGTCAGGCAGCATGATGCCTCTGGCTTTCTTCTTTTTGTGTAGTATTGTCTTGGCTATGTGGGCTCTCTTTTGGTTCCATATGAAGTTTAAAGTGGTTTTTTCCAATTCTGTGAAGAAGGTCATTGATAGCTTGCTGGGGATAGCAATGAATCTAAAAATTACTTTGGGAAGTATGGCCATTTTCATGATATTGATTCATCATAACCATGAGCATGGTATGTTTTTCCATCCATTTGTATCTTCTCTTATTTCCTTGAGCAGTGGTTTGTAGTTCTTGAAGAGGTCCTTTACATTTTTTGTTAGTCGTATTCCTAGGTATTTTATTCTCTTTGTAGCAATTGCGAATGGGAGTTCACTCTAGATTTGGCTGTTAGTCTGTTATTGGTGTATAGGAATGCTTGTGATTTCTGCACATTGATTTTGTATCCTAAGACCTTCAGTCTGCTGAAGTTGCTTATCATCTTAAGGAGATTTTGGGCTGAGATGATGGAGTCTTCTAAATATACAATCATGTCGTCTGCAAATAGAGACAATTTGACTTCCTCCTTTCCTAATTAAATACACTTTATTTCTTTTTCTTGCCTGGTTGCTCTGGCTAGAACTTCTAATACTATATTGAATAGAAGTGGTGACAGAGGGTATCCCTGTGTAGTGCCAGTTTTCAAAGGGAATGCTTCCAGTTTTTACCCATTCAGTATGATATTGGCTGTGGGTTTGTCATAAATAGCTTGTATTATTTTGTAATACGCTCCATTTATACCTAATTTATTGAGGGTTTTTAGCATAAAGGGCTATTGAATTTTGTCTAAGGCCTTCTCTACAACTATTGAGATGATCGTGTGGTTTTGGTCTTTGGTTTTATGTGATGGATTACATTTATAGACTTGTGTATGTTGAACCAGCCTTGCATCCCCAGGATGAAGCCTGCTTGATCATGATGAATATGATTTTTGATGTGATTTTGCATTCTCTTTGACAGTATTTTATTGAAGATTTTCGTGTCAATGTTCATCATGGATATTGGTCTAAAGTTTCCTTTTTCAGTTGAGTCTCTGCCAGATTTTGTATCAGGATGATGTTGGTCTCATAAAATGAGTTAGGGAGGATTCCTTCTTTTTATATGGTTTGGAATAGTTTCAGGAGGAATGGTATCAGCAACTCTTTGTACATCTGATAGAATTCGGCTGTAAACCCATCTTGACCTGGACTTTTTTTGGTTGGTAGGCTATTAATTGCTGCCTCGATTTCAGCCTTTGTTACTGGTTTTTTCAGGGTTTCAACTTCTTCCTGGTTTAGACATGGGAGAGTGCAAGTCTCCAGAAATTTATCCATTTCTTCCAGATTTACTGGTTTGTGTGCCTAGAGTTGTTTGTAGTAATCTCTTATGGTAATTTGCATTTTTGTGGAATTGGTGGTGATATCCCCTTTGTAATTTTTTTATTGCATCTGTTTGATTCTTCTTTTTTTTTTTTTTATTAATCTGGCTAGTGGTCTATTTTGTTGATGATTTCCAAAAAACAGCTCCTGGATTTATTGATTTTTTGAAGAGTTTTTTGTGTCTATCTCCTTCTGTTCTGCTCTTAGTTATTTCTTGTCTTCTGCTAGCTTTTGAGTTTCTTTGATCTTGCTCCTCTAGCTCATTCAATTTTGATGATAGGGTGTCGATTTTAGATCTTTCCTTCTTTCTCATGTGGACATTTATCGCTATAAATTTCCCTCTAGACACTGCTTTAAATAGGTCCCAGAGATTCTGGTACGTTGTGTCTTCATTATCATTGATTTTGAAGAACATCTTTATTTCTGCCTTCATTTGACTGTATATCCAGTCAACATTCAGGAGCGAGTTGTTCAGTTTCCATGGAGTTCTGTGGTTTTGAATTAGTTTCTTATTCCTGAGTTCTAATTGGATTGTGCTGTGGTCTGAGAGACTGTTATGATTTTTCTTCTTTTGCATTTGCTGAAGAGTGATTTACTTCCACTTATGTGGTCGATTTTAGAGTAAGTATGATGTGGTGCAGAGAAGAATGTATATTCTGTGGATTTGGGATGGAGAGTTCTGTAGATGTCTATTAGGTCTGCTTGGTCCAGATCTGTGTTCACATCCTGAATAACCCTGTTGATTTTCTGTCTCTTTGATCTGTCCAATATTGACAGTGGAGTGTTAAAGTCTCCCACTATTATTGTGCGGGAGTCTAAGTCTCTTTGTAGTAATTAAGAACTTGCTTTATGTATCTGGGTGCTCCTGTATTGGGTGCATATATATTTAGGATAGTTAGCTCTTCTTGTATTGATCCTTTTACCATTACATAATGCCCTTCTTTGTGTCTTTTGATCTTTTTTGGCTTAAAGTCTGTTTTATCAGAGACTATGATTGGAGCCCAAGCTTTTTTTGCTCTCCATTTGCTTGGTAAATCTTACATCCCTTTATTTTGAGTCTATGTGTGCCTTTGCACGTGAGATGGGTTTCCTGAATACAGCATCCCAATGGTTCTTAACAATTTATCCAGTTTGCCACTCTGTGTCTTTTGATTTGGGCATTTTGTCTGTTTACATTGAACATTAATATTGTTATATGTGAAACTGATCCTGCCATTTTGTTACTGGTTGGATGTTTTGCCCTTTGATTGGTACAGTTTCTTCATTGTGTCGTTGTTCTTTACCATTTGGTTCTTTTTTACAGTGGCTGGTACTGGTTTTTCCTTTCTGTGTTTAGTGCTTCCTTCAGGAGCTCTTGTAAGGCAGGTCTGGTGGCTATGAAATCTCTCAGCAATTGCTTGTCCATAACAGATTTTATTTCTCTTTCACTTATGAAGCTTAGTTTGGCTGGATATGAAATTCTGCATTGAAAGTTCTTTTCGTTAAGGATGTTGGCTCCCACTCTCTTCTTGCCTATAGGATTTCTGCCGAGAGATCCATTGTGAATCTGATGGGCTTCCCTTTGTGGGTGACCTGACCTTTCTATCTGGCTGCTCTTAGCATTTTTTTCTTTATTTCAACCTTGGTGAATCTGATGATTATGTGCCTTGGAGTTGCTCTTGTTGAGGAATATCTTTGTGGTGGTCTCTGTATTTGAATGTTGGCCTGCCTTGCTAGGTTGGGGAAGTTCTCCTGGATAATACCCTGAAGAGTGTTTTCCAGCTTGGATTTTTTTCTCCCCGTCACATTCAGGTACACCAATCAAGTGTAGATTAGATCTTTTCACATAATCACATATTTCTTGGGGCTTTGTTCAGTTCTTTTCACTCTTTTTTCTCTTTTCTTGCCTTCTCATTTTATTTCATTAAGTTGATCTGCAATCTCTGATATCCTTTCTTCTGCTTGATAGATTAGGCTATTGAAACTTGTGTATGCTTTGTGAAGTTCTCGTGCTGTGTTTTTCAGCTCCATCAAGTCATTTATGTTCTTCTCTAAACTGGATATTAGAATTTCGTCTTACCTTTTTCAAGGTGTCTAGTTTCTTTGTATTAGGTTAGAACATGTTCCTTTAGCTCAGAGAAATTTCTTATTACCAACCTTCTGAAACCTGCTTCTGTCAATTCGTCAAATTCATTCTCCATCCTGTTTTGTTCCCTTGGTGATGAGGAGCTGTGATCCCTCGGTGGGGGTGAGGTGTCGTGGTCTTTGATGATTTCATCCTTTATGCACTGGTTTCTTCTCATCTACCTAGGTTTGATTTCAGGTAGCTGCTTGGGGAGGCGGCCTTTCCTTTGCCTGCCTGCAGAGGCGCTGCTAGACTGCCACAGATTCAGTGTAGCTGCTGCATAGACTTCCTGTGTCTTTGGTGTACTCAGGAAGATTAGGCCCATCTCTGCAATGGCAGCTGCCCTTCCCACCGCCGATCTCAGTTGTTCCTTGTCACACACTAACTGATGTGCTGGCTGCAATACTCTCAAGTGAGAGAGCTTCAGCCTGCTGGGCTTTGTGGGGGAGGTAGCCTTCCAGCTGTATGCCCTGATTTCCTGCTTTCAGTTTCCTTTCTTTCTAGGGGGTGGGTAGCTCTGTCCCACGGGCTTTCTCGGTGTCAATCAGTGCTTTCACCTAGATCTGTGCCACCAAACCCAACATCATCAGTATTGCTGCTCAGCCCTGTTCAGGCAGCTTGCGGGGGCTTTCCAGCCCTGTGAAGATCTCTTGTTATGTGGGTTGTGGAGGGCTTGTGTGAAGTGCAGTATCTGAAGTGAAGTCCCAGAGTGGGAGTGCCTCTGATCTCCCAAGTGGGACCATGACCTGCCTTGCCTCAACTTGCCCTCTTTGTTTTGTACCCACGGTCCAAACAGAACCACAAAATGAACCTGGTACCCTGTTTGGAACTGTGGAGACCACTCGGCTTCTATGTTTCTCTCACCAGGAACTGCATTGTGGAGCTGCGTCTGGCCATCTTGAAACCTCAACTCTTGGGTTTGTCTTTATTAGCAACATGAGAACAGACTGATACAGTGTCCAGTCTCACTCTGGGCTTTAGGAAATCATGCAGACCTAAGAAGTACACACACTCTCAATAAGCAACAGTCATTATTTTTTAATGAAGTAAAAATATTTTCATTTTTGTTATACTTTAAGTTCTGGGGTACATGTGCAGAACGTGTACATTTGTTACATAGGTATTCACTTGCCATGGTGGTTTGCTGCATCCATCCTCCCGTCATCTGCAGTAGGTGTTTCTCTTAATGTTATCGCTCCCCAGTCCTCCCACCCCCCCGTTATTCCTCCTCTAACCCCTAACAGGCCCCACTGTGTGATGTTCCCCTCCTTGTGTCCATGTGTTCTCATTGTTCAACAACTACTTTTCAGTGAGAACATGTGGTGTGTGGTTTTCTGTTCGTGTGTCAGTTTGCTGAGAATGATGGTTTCCAGCTTCATCCATGTCCCTGCAAAGGACATGAACTCATCCTTTTTTATGGCTGCATAGTATTCCATGGTGTATATGTGCCACATTTTCTTTATTCAGTCTATCATTCATGGGCATTTGGGTTGGTTCCAAGTGTTTACTATTGTGAATAGTACTTCAGTAAACATACGTGCATGTGTGTCTTTATAAAAGAATGATTATAATCCTTTGGGTACATACCCAGTAATGGAATTGCTGGGTTACATGGTATTGGTTTCTAGATCCTCGAGGAATCACCACACTGTCTTCCACAATGGTTGAACTAATTTATACTGCCACCAACCATTTTTGCTTTTGTACCTAACTACTTAATTAGTAGTTAAAGGTATTATTTTGAGCCTAGGGTACCATGAAAAATGCTTTGGGTGAAAAAAGACACAGTGGATCAAGACAGCTTCAGAACCTTTAAACTAATCACAGAAATTGCAGATGGGGGCTTATGCCTGTATTCCCAGCATTTTGGAAGGCTGAGGCCAGAGAATCACTTAAAGCCAGAAGTTTTAGACCTGCCTGGGCAACATAGCGAAACCCTATCTCTGGCAAATCAATCAATCAATCAATCACTAAAAAGTATACCTATTGACCAGGTGTGGTGTATCATGAGGTTAAGAGATTGAGAACATCCTCGCAAAACCCCATCTCTACTAAAAATACAAAAAAATAGCTGGGCATGGTGGCTTGTTCCTATAATCCCAGCTCACTGGGAGGCTGAGGCAGGAGAATCACTTGAACCCAGGAGCAGAGGTTGCAGTGACCAGAGATCATGCCACTGCACTCCAACCTGGTGACAGAGCAAGACTCCATCTAAAAAAAAGTATTCCTATTGATACTGAATACAGTCACACCTGTACTACTTTATATTAGAGGTTGGCAAGCTTCTTCTATAAGGAGTTAAATAGTATTTTAGGCTCTGAAGTCCACATTTGGTGCTTGCTGCATGGTGTTCTTTGTTTCCTTCTTTTACAACTCTTTAAATAAGTAAAAATAATTCCTAGTTCACAGGTCTTTCTAAAACAGGCTGCACACCACGTGCATCACTTGCTGCACTTGCTATTCTTGTGCCTGCTGGGAAAGTTGCAGTTGTCTTGATCACAGACATCTGTAGTGTTCTCATCTCAGTCAAGTTGTGTGGATTGTTCTACATATGCTAAGTTTAAAATGTATAAATGATTATATCATTTGCCATTGAAAACAAAATCTTACAATACAAAGGTATTTTATTGGCCTCTTCTTCATTTTATTAATGAGGAAATACTTCTCACTGTAGGGTTAGGGGGATGGTCAAACACAAGACCCAACAGGCTGGACAGATGAGATTGTCAGTGAACTACCAGAGACTGGGTAATTTATGAAGAAAAGAAGTTTAATTGATTTGCATTCTGTACAGGAAGCATGGCTGGGGAGCTTCAGGAAACTTATAAGTTTCCCAGGTTAAGCAGGAACTGGTCCCTGTGATAAGCAAGATTCTTTGAACTGAGGCCATTCTCTCCAGGAGCAGAGTAGGGAGGAAAACTTGCAGTTATGCTATTAAAAGTCCTCCCAGTTTTCTCCAAATATCAAGACACAAATATTATTGGACATTAATTTTAGGCTTTACATCACAGGAGGTATAATAATGACAACATAAAATGATTGTGATAATGATATTTGTCTATGTAAATATAAAAGAGCTATTTCAATAGATATAAAAATTCTACGAGAAAAGACTGCATTGTATTACAGCTTAATTAAAAGCGTTTCTTTCTTTTCTCACAAATACATAAAATGGTGTGTTATAAAGTCACTGGACTTTCATATTTAATGACATGGTAACTGATATCAGCTCCATGTGCTAAGACAATTTTATGGTGATAGCATTTTCTTTAAATTTAATCTCACACACTATATTATTAATTGCCATTTGAATTGGAAAAATATGTTTATAGCCAATATATGCTAAACTGGAAGTTGTACCATAAGTAACATTATAGTAAAACATGCCAGATGACATAGAAACATTGTCAAAGTGTTAGAAGCTATCAATAAGAAGGTGAGTTTAGACTTACTGAAGCACTGGCATCCAAGGAAGTCCTGCTAAAGTCAGGGCTGTGCTGAAAAACACAGGGGAAGTTGTTAACTTTATTAAAGTAAGCTTAGTGGCTTGGCGCTCTGGCTGACACCTGTAATCCCAGCACTTTGGCAGGCTGAGGTGGGCGGATCACAAGGTCAGGAGATCAAGACCATCCTGGGTAACATGGTGAAACCGTGTATCTCCTAAAAATACAGAAAGAATTGCCAGGCGTGGTGGCACATGCCTGTAGTCCCAGCTAGTCGGGAGACTGAGGCAGGAAAATCGCTTGAACCCAGGAGGTGGAGGTTGCAATGAGCCGAGATGGCATCACTGCACTCTAGCCTGGGAGGCAGAGTGAGACTCCATCTTGAAAATTAATTAGAGATAAAGTAAGCTTAGTACAGTCAATACTTTAAAACATTTTGTTCATAGAATGAAACTAACCAAACACACTTTCTGTACTATACCAATATTTGTTGATCAAATGTGAAACTGTAGGCTATAAATTAATTTATGACAATAAGAACAACTAATCCTATATTTAAAATTCAGCGAGAATTACAATAAATTCTTTGATACTAACCAAAAAATTAGAAAAAAATGAATTAAGCATTCTTCTCAAAGGGTTTGAAAATGAAAAGACAGATGGAAAGAAAAAAAGTAAACATAAAAATAGACATTGGTTAATATTTGGGTAAAAACAATAACATGGCAAAACATCTGAAATAACTTCCTCTTTTTTTGAGATGGAGTTTTGCTCTTGTTGCCTAGGCTGGAGTGCAATAGCACAATCTCGGCTCACTGCAACCTCCACCTCCTGGGTTCAAGCAATTCTCCTGCCTGAGCTAGCAAACTCAGCTAATTTTGTATTTTTAGTAGAAACAGAGTTTTTCCATGTTGGTAAGGTTTTTCTTGAACTCCCGACTTCTTATGATCTGCCCGCCTCGGCTTCTCAAAGTGCTGGGATTACAGGTGTGAGCCACTGTGCCTGGCCTGAAATAACTTCTTAAAAGACAAATGCATAAGGCTAAGGAAAGACATGAAAAAACTCTAAATTAAATATCATATATATATATATATAATTATAATTTCATATACACTTTTTGAACTATCATATATATAATTATAATTTCATATATACTTATTGAACTATCAAATATAAATGAAAATAAATCAGGATATAACATGTATCCTACATAATCCTGTTTTATGTTAAAGTGTACAATTAGAAAAAATAAGTATATGCTTTAAAATGTTTAGGTACTCTATTAGAGAATTTTTAAAATGCTGTTGACTTTTATACAAGGGTGAAGAACAAATAAAATACAGAAAATGATACATAGGGGAAAAAGCCACTTGTAAAAGTAATGGTAAATAAGTCACACTCTCTAATAACAAAAGGAAGAGAGAACTTTAGAAAGCAAACACAAAAATTTGTTTTCTAAAACTTGAATTTAAACCTTGAAAAGCACAAAATGACATTGATAATAATAATAAAAGCTACTAACCAAACCCACTAATTAAAAATACTTTAAAATGTCAATGGTGTTAATATAAATGAATATAACATGATCAAATAGGATATCATCCACTTCAGAAATTAAAACATGATTCAACTTTAACTGGTATTATAAATGTATTAGGTGATCAGATCCAAGGAGAAAACTATTCCATAATACAATTGACCATTGCCATATACTCACCTTAATGTATCACATTTGTGTTCTAAAAATCAGAAAAGTAGGTTTGGAGGGTTATTTCCTTAGCGTAATTTTTTCTTTTGGAAATTAAAGATTTGAAGATATTCAATTTGTTAATAAGTTAGGACTGCCACCTGTGTCTATAATTATTCAACGTTTTCTATAATCTCTAGAAATTCAAGGGAAAAAACTATGTAATATAAACATTGAAATGGAAGTGAAATTAGCATTATTTGAAGAAGATAGCATCAACACACTTTCCAAGATCCACTCTGAGCTCTGAGGCTGGAGCTGGGAATCTAGATACCAGCTCAGCTAGATGCCTGACAGCAGACTGTCTGTCCTGGATAAATTAAAGGATACATTCATATAATGGCTTGTACATAAAGTTCACAGCAGCTTTATTTGTAAGAGTGAAAAAATGGAAACAATTCAAATGCCCTTCAATAGATTATTGAATAAATACATTGTGATCTGTACAAACAATAAAAAATACTACTCAGCTATAAAAGAAATCATGGATGGATCTCAAGCTAATGACACTAAGTGTGTGTCTTGGGTGTCAAGTTTGGTAACATTTTATTTCTTGATCTAGAGGCTGATTGTAAGGATGTGTTCAGTTTAGGAAAATCCACTGAGCTATATACACACACTATGTACACTTTTCTATGCGTATATTAAATTTCAATAAAACACTGTTACAAATCAATAGCTTTTCTATATACTGGCAATAACCACTTAAAATATAAAGACCTGATTTGAAAAAGAAATTACCATATAATAAATTTTGCACATTTAAAACTTGGTCATAAAATATAAATGAGTATGTGACTCAAACCATATTCCTGAAATACTGAGTATTACAAAATGTGACTTTTTCAAATTATCTCGCTGATACAAGTCTACTGTAACCAAAATCTGAACTCTACTTAATAATTTCAACATTTGTTAGTGCTAAGATTCTCCTGGAAACAAATAAGACAGAAAGTGATTTTTGAAAGGAAATACATGAGAGGATGTCCTCTCCTTACTGATATTTGTCATTGTTTTTTGCAGCCCATGAATAGAAACCTTTAGTGTACTTACAAACACCCTCTCTTGAAGAGGCAATGATTACCTCCCCAAAAGACTTATGAATACAAGATATGTACCATCCCACCCACCATAGCTTCAGCGTGGCCACATGTTTTATGCTATGCCAATCAGACACACCCTCCCTCAGCTTATAATTGAAGGTTAATGTTGGGTTGACAGGTAGGAGAGGAGGCAGCTAATTCCAGTTCACAACAGCTGCAGTGACAGCAATTCCAGTGACATAAATGTCTAGTATCAGTCACATGTGCCACCTAAATCCCAGCAGTGGCAGAAGAATGTGTCCTCTTCTGATTTGAGACATTCTCCCTGTCTGTGTAATCTCCAAGCTTATTTTCCTGGCACCTCAAAAGATTCTGTAAGTTATCACTATCCTTTAATAATTTCTTTCTGTCTTCATAAACTCGCCATTCTTTTGCTTACAGTAATGTATTTTGTGGCACTGGATGCTATAAATTGGACTTTTGTGCTTACGATTAAACTAGTACAAAAATTAGTACTGGAAAATAATTGCAGCCAAGAATGTTTTCAGCAAAGAAGTTGGAGAAATTCAAGATTTATGACCTGGCATTGTTGGTGCTGACAGCAATAAAAATATATTTGTACAATTAAGGGCTTGAACTCTGGCAGCTGTTGACATGCATAGGCTCTCTATGGTCACCTGTAATAAAGAGCCCATTAAACAGAAAATTTGGAAGTCTGGGTAGGTGGTGACTGGAAGAGAATGTGAGGCTGAGGCTGAGAACATCAAGGGATTTGAGGTGCGCTGATTGCTTTTCATAGTAGTATACAATCTGAAAGTCCAAACTTTAAAATCCAAAATTCTCTGCTCAAGGTACGGACCAAAAGTTAGTAACAGTCATTTAAAATTGTGTTAAAATAATCTTTCATCACTTGTAGCATCAGACTGTGATGGCCAAGAAATAAACTTTGCATGTATCAGAAAGACAACAGACCATAACCCTATCATGTCATTTCTGTTATAGCTTCTTAAGTTTTGTATAAAATATTTCTTGTTATGGTTTATGGCATTTTTATTTTTCTTACTATTGTGAATGAAGTGTATTCCACTATATTCTGAATGGACTATTTTTCCATTCACAACAGAAGCTGTTATTGCTATTATAGAGAACATATATGAATTTTCATATATAAGTATTAAAATCATTTGCTTACATTGAATCTCTTGATTCTATGTAGTTGTCAAAGTAATGGTCTTATTTTCCTGTTAGGTACATCATCTGCATAATAATAATTATCTGTCCTTCTTTCCAACAGTTATATGTCCTTTCCCCTAGAAAATACATTAACTACTTATTCAAATGTAAATTTTTAAGCACACTAAAATATTTTTCATTTGTGAAGAGATGCTGACTTTTCATATTCAGATACTTTTCCAGCATCCTTGGGATCTTCCTGCTTTTCCTTCCCATGAGTTCAGTCTGATGAAATATGTTGTTTCCCATTGGTGTTCTTTCTTAGTTTGGACTATATATTTTATTAACAGAAAGTCTCCTTCTCCAGGGATGAGCCAATTTGATTCAGGGAGATTTCAGGACCTGGCCTGAACCCACACTTCTAGGTCCTTAGCACTTCCTAGGGCTGATGTGGCAGAAAACAGAGTAGGTAAAACCATGTTTCCTGCCTTCCTTCACTCCCTTTCAGAGCCAGAAAACACATGAGTCTGGGTGTGAAATGAAAGAGAGGAGAGGGAGCAACTTACTTATAAGGAGAAACACCTTTTACCTCAATTTTGTAACAGGTAAGGCGTGGGGTGGATTTTGGTGAAGATCAACTAGGAGCTATGATTATTTTATAAGGATTGGCTCACTTTCATGTTACCTCTTACCTCCTCCCTCCTCTAAATGACTTGTGTTTGCTGAAGATGGCATTTGAATAGGGACATAAGAAAAAAAGACCTTTCGTTTTAGCCATGTTCAATCTCTTGTATTTGCAAGGCTACATTTCCAATATTATAACATAGTCTGCTCCTTGGATAGGTGATAACTGATGACTTGTGCTCTCTGTTTACAGCAGCTTTGACCTAGCCAGTAGCATTCCTTGGGCATGCTTACCTGACAGTAAGAAACTTTTCATATGCCCATATACACTCATGTTTAACGGGCTAAACCAATTCTTAACATCATTGTATTAAAAATAAATTTAAATTTATTTATATCTATGTATTAAATACATCTGTGTATTAAAAATAAATTTTAAAAATGAATTATCTGCTTAAAGGTTGAAACTTAAGTAACCTTTCTAAATATACTTTGTGAACTTATATTGTAAATATGTTTTAATCTTATGTTTTACATGATAAAAAGTACATATAGGGGATTTTGCCAAGATGGCCCAATAAGAGCAGCTCCAAAGCACAGTTCCCAGCAAGAGAGACACAGAAGGAAGGTGATCTCTGCATTTCCAATGGAGGTACCAGGTTCATCTCAATGGAACTGGTTGGAAGTGGGTGAAGCCCAAGGAGGGCAAACTGAGCTAGGGTGAGGCATTGCCTCACCTCGGAAGAATCAGAGACAATCCCCCTGCCTCCCCGGCACTCCGGTTCAGACACTGCGCTTCTCCCATGGCCTCTACAACCCACAAACCAGGAGATCCCCACTGGCTGAAGTGCCATGAATGACTAACATGGATTTGAGCAGCAGCTCCAGGCAGCACTGCAAGTTACCGGCACAGATTTGGGTGGACGTTTTGACTAGCATTGAGAGTGCCTGTGGGATGGAGCTACCCACTCCTGAGAACGATGGGGAGGTGGAAGCAGGGAAACAGATGATACAGCTCGGTGGGTCCCACCCCGACAAAGACAAGCAAACCAAAGCCCTTTTGCTTGAGTGTTTCACAACCAGTAAATCAGTTCAAGCTCAACCCCGGACAATCGAGCTTGGTGGGGGGGAAGGGTGTCCGCAATTGCTGAGGGTAGGTCTAAACCAACCTGTGTAAACAAAAGCCAGAGGAAGCTTACATAGAAACTGGACTGAGTACATGATAGCCCAGCAGTGTGTCTGCAGGCAGACAAGGGACAGACGGCCTCCTCAAGCAACTCCCTGTAAAACCAAAAAGACGCCTCATACAGGAGAGCTCTGGCTGACATCTAGTGGCTACCCTTCTGGGACCAAGCTACGAGGAAAGATCAGGCAGCAATCCTTGCTGTTCTGCAACCCTCACAGGTGATTCCCAGGCAAGCAAGGTCTGGAGAGGACCTGCATCAGTCTACATCAGAGGAATGTGACTGTAAAGGAAAACTAAAAAAGAAAAACCAATAGTTCAACATCAAAAGAAAGAACGTCCACGCAGAGAACCCACCCAAAATCACCAACTTCAAAGATCAAAGGTAGATAAATCCATGAAGATGGGAAGAAACCAGCACAAAAAGGATGAAACTGTCAAAGACCAGAACGCCTTTCCCCCTCCAAGGAATCACAACTCCTCACCTTCACGGGAACAAAACAGCATGGAGAACGAATTTGATGAATTGACAGAAGCAGGCTTCACAAGGTGGGTAATAACAAATTTCTCTGAGCTAAAGGAACATATTCTAACCTAATGCAAAGAAACTGAAAACCTTGAAAAGTTTAGATGAAATGCTAACTAGAATAGTTAGCTCACAGAAGAACATAAATGACTTGAGCTGAAAAACACAGCACAAGACCTTCACAAAGCATACACAAGTTTCAAAAGCTGAATCTATCAAGCAGAAGAAAGGATATCGGAGACTAAAGAGCAACTCAATGAAATAAAGTGAGAAGGGACGATTAAAAAAAAAGAGTGAAAAGAAATGAACAAAGCCTCCAAGAAATGTGGGATTATGGGAAAAGACCTAATCTACTCTTGATACGTATACCTGAATGTGACTGAGAGAAGGAATTCAAGCTGGAAAACACTCTTCAGGATATTATCCAGAAGAACTTCCCCAACCTAGCAAGGCAGGCCAACATTGAAGTCCAGCAAATACAGAGAACACCACAAAGATATTCTTCAAGAAGAGCAACCCCAAGGCACATAATCGTCAGATCCACCAGGGTTGAAATGAAGGAAAAATTGCTAAGAGCAGCCAGAGAGAAATGTTGGGTCAACCACAAGGGGAAGCCCATCAGACTCATAGAGGCTCTCTCGGCAGAAACCCTACAAGCCAGAAGAGAGTGGGGGCCAATATTCAACATCCTTAAAGAAAGAAATTTCAACCCAGAATATCATATCCAGCTAAACTGTTTCATAAGCGAAAGAGAAGTAAAATCCGTTATGGACAAGCAATTGTTGAGAGATTTTGTCATCACCAGATCTGCCTTACAAGAGCTTCTGAAGGAAATACTAAACATGGAAAGGAACAACCAGTGCCAGCCACTGCAAAAATGGACCAAATGGTAAACACCAATGACACAATAAAGAAACTGCATCAACTAATGGGAAAAAGCCCAGCCACTAACAAAATAGCAGGATCAAATTCACACATAACAATATTAACGTTAAATGTAAATGACTCAAATGCCCAAATCAAAAGACACAGACTGGCAAACTGGATAAAAAGTCAAGACCCATCTCATGTGGAAAGACACACATAGACTTAAAGAGATGGAAGAAGATTTACCAAGCAAATGGAGAGGGAAAAAAAACAGAGGTTGCAATCCTAGTTTCTGATAAAATGGACTTTAAACCAACAAAGATCAAAGAGACAAAGAAGGGCATTACATAATGGTAAATGGATCAATGCAACAAGAAGATCTAACTATCCTAAATATATATGCACCCAGATACATAAAGGAAGTTCTTAATAACCTACAAAGAGACAGACTCCCACACAATAATAGTGGAAGACATAACACTCCACTGTCAATATTAGACAGATCTATGAGATAGACAATTAACAAGGCTACCCAGGACTTGAACTCAGATCTGGACCAAGTGAACCTAACAGACATCTATAGAACTCTCCACCCTAAACCCACAGAATATATATTCTTCTCAACCCCACATCACACTCACTCTAAAATTCACCACATAATTGGAAGTAAATCACTCCTCAGCCAATGCAAAAGAAAGAAAATCATAACAAACAGTCTTGCAGACCACAGTGCAATCAAATTAGAACTCAGGATTAAGAAACTCAGCCCAAACTGCACAACTACATGGAAACTGAACAACTTGCTCCTAAATGATGACTGGATAAACAATGAAATGAAGGCAGAAATAAAGATGTTCTTCAAAACCAATGAGAATGAAGACACATCATACCAGAATCTCTGGGACACATTTAAAGCAGTGTCTAGAGGGAAATTTATAGCAATAAATGTCCACATGAGAAGCAAGGAAAGATCTAAAATCAACACCCTATCATCAAAATTGAAAGAGCTGGAGGAGCACGATCAAAATAATGCAAAGACTAGCAGAAGACAAGAAATAACTAAGATCAAACAAAAACTGAAGGAGATAGAGACACAAAAAAAAAACCTTAAAAAAAAATCATAAATCCAGGAGCTGATTTTTTGAAGATCAACAAAATAGACTGCTAACCAGACTAATAAAAAAGAAAAAACAGAATCAAATAGATGCAACAAAAAATTATAAAGGGGATATCACCACCGATTCCACAGAGATACAAACTACCATTAGAGATTACTACAAACAACTCAGGCACATAAACCAGTAAACCTGGAAGAAAAGGACAAATTCTTGGACACTTACACCCTCCCAAGACTAAACCAGGAAGAAGTTGAATCCATGAAAAGACCAATAAAGTCTAAAGTTGAGGTAGCAATTAATAGCCTATCAACCAAGAAAAGTCCAGGTCCAGACGGGTTCACAGTCTATTTCTACCAGAGGTACCAAGGAGCTGGTAGCATTCCTTCTGAAAGTATTCCAAACAACAGAAAAAGAGGGAATCCTCTCTAACTCATTTTATGAGACCAACATCATCCTGGTACCAAAACCTGGCAGAAACACAATTGAAAAAGAAAACTTCAGGCCAATATTCATGATGAATATTGATGCAAAAATTTTCAATAAAATAGTGGCAAACCGAATGCAACAGCACATGAAAAGGTTTATCCATCACGATCAAGTAGGCTTCATCCTGGGCTTACAAGGCTGTTTCAACATATGCAAATCTATAAATGTAATCCATCACATAAACAGAACCAAAGACAAAAACCACATGATCATCTCAACAGATGCAGAGAAGGCCTTTGACAAAATTCAACAGCCCTTTATGCTAAAAACCCTCAATAAACTAGGTATCGAAGGAATGTATCTCAAAATAATAAAAGCTATTTCTGACAAACCCACAGCCAATATCATACCAAAAGGGCAAAAACTGGAAGCATTCCCTTTAAAAACTGGCACTAGACAAGGATGCCCTCTCTCACCATTCCTATTCAACATAGTATTGGAACTTTTGGCCAGAGCAATCAGGCAAGAAAAAGAAATAAAGGGTATGCAATCAGGAAAAGAGGAAGTCAAACTGTCTCTATCTGCAGACAACATCATTATATATTTATTTAGAAGACCCTATCATCTCAGCCCAAAAATCTCCTTAGGC